>JAOCPT020599838.1:0-10265 GCA_026546935.2 Palythoa grandiflora | reverse complement strand
TTATTCCACACATACCCCACGTTTAACCTATGACACACATACCCAATGTTTAACTTATGCCACACATACCCAATGTTTAACTTATGCCACACATACCCAATTCAGGGTTTTCAAGATTTGAAAACAGTATGAAAATGGTAGTGTGAACTCAGATCAATTGATGCATTTTCCATGTCACTGAAAACCAAGCCAAATGAAAACGCGTTAGTGTGGACAAGGCCTAAACAAAATGCACAATGCAAAATTCATTTAAGGGACAGTAAATTTATTTTTTATGTGGGAAGGGGTACAGTGGGAATGACACTTAGAACCCTTGGTTGTATCCTCATGCAGATGTCAAACTATCCTCAACAAATTATGGATCTGCCCCAAGAGGTGGTGATTGAATTTTTCACTTTGTGTGTTTAACTTTTCCTTTTGCCATTTCCTCTACTTTAGGTAACTCTGAAATTGCAAATTCTTAAATTCAAATCTTGCGTTTGGTGGCTTCAGGAGTTAATTTTTAAAGTTCCAGTGTGTACTCACTTTTTTTCTTTTTCTGGACTTTGTTTTACAAGTTGTGTTGTCTAATAAGTTATAGATGTTAAACTGAAAACTTTGGAGTATCATTTCTGTAATTTGGTGGAGAGGAGGCCTATTTCAGAGGGCATTGTTAAATAATGATAATAATAATAATAGTAGTAATGATGATGATGATAATAATAATAATAATAACAATAACAATAATTATAATAATAATAATAATAATAGTAATAGTAATAATAATAATAATAATAAATAGCTTATAAAGCACAACACTTCTCATAGACCCAGCAGTGCTTTGCAATAATTATTAAAATCAGTTGGATAATGGAATAAACTAGTAATACTAGTTAATGAAAATAAAAACTATAAAGTAACATAACTAACTAAAGAGATGGGTTTGTTAGTTTAGACTTGAATGTCTCTAGGCATTCTATTTGTCTAATATCGTCTGGTAGGGTATTCCACAGTGTAGGACCCCTTCAGAGAATGCTGTGTCCATATATTTTACATTTCATAATCATTGTGGCCGAATTGTTAACAATTTAGGGGGTAAAAGAGGAGTGAATATTAGAGTAAGACATATTAGAACACGGGTGTTAAGGAAGGGAGCTTGGTAGAGGAGGGCTTATTAGCATGGGGGATGATTAGAGAAAGGGGGCCTTATAGATTGAGGGAAGCATATTGGAGAGGGGGTGTTAGGGAGGAGGGCTTATTAGAGAAGAGGGCTTATTTAAGAGGAGGGCTTATTTGAGAGGAGGGCTAATTAGAGAGGGAGGCTTATAAAGGAGGGCTTTTTAGAGAGGGAGGTTGATTAGAGAGGAAGGGTTATTAGAGAGAGGGGGCTTATTGATAATAGAGAGAGGGGGGGCTTATTAGAAAAAAATTCATGAGTTATTGCAGTAGTCAGTTTTATATGAGGGAGGTAAGTTTACTGGAGTTTTGTTTAAATAAACAGAAAGACTGGAGGGAAGATTACAATGGAGCATTTAAGAAGAAAGTCAATAGATGTGTAAGAAAAAGCCAAGAATTCTGACAGGGTATACTTAACAGTCCTGTTTGCTTAATATGGCTCTAATTTAGCGACTATTAACCCTTTAAGCCCCAAACATGACAAATGACATGTTGGTAAATTCTCCCAACTGAGCTCCATAATTTATATAAGCAGTTTGGGAGAATTCAGCTTTTCAACTTCCACAGCTTATTCCATTTGATCAGTTCCTTATTTCTCATTACCAGTTATATTATTTTGTTTGAGTTATGTAAGGAGAAGTTAAATGCTGATAAATTGCCTGGGGCTGAAAGGGTTAATAACTGGATGTTAATTTTGCACTAATTACCACATCTTTGGCAAAGTTGTCAGTACAAAAATTGGCTTTGGGCAACACCTTGCTAGTCTAGCATGTAAACTCAATTTTTTCCCTTCATGTACCATTTTGCATTTTGAAGTTTTAAAAAGAAATCTAACCTGTTGTGATAAACAGATTAAGTATTTCTTGGTTAATTTAGTGATTATGTAAATATGTTTTTGTGCTAACAGGGGCATCACTAGTTGTGAGGGATCAACTTCCTTTTTTATCCTAGTAACTTTTTTCTACAATTAAAAATATATTGACATACAAGAAATGTAAAAAATTGTTGCATGTATGCATAAATATTCTTCGTTCAAGTGAAAGAAAAACTAAATTAAATTATTGAAATTATTAAAAGAGAATCCATCAGCAGTTTGAGTAACGAGTGGACAAAATCTTGTACCAAGATTAGTTACATATATCCCAAACTCCTTTGTGCCTGAGTTCAACACACCATTGAATCGAAATCGACAACAAAATTTTGCTTTTGTTTTTGTAACATCTGTAAACTTTGATATTTTTTTCTCTGACTTCCAAGGTAAATTGTTTTTGGTGTTATTAAGGAACTGTTAAGATTTAATACTAGAAGTGTGCCAATACACCACAAAGTTACTTTAATATGTCCCAAAGGTTGTGCACAATTCCATCAGTTTTCGACGCAAACAACAACCTAATGTGAAAAACATTGTTGAAAAAAATATCCACAGTTACTTATCGACACTTGAACTATTCACACTAAACACGGCTAAAAAAGCAAACCAAGGGCAAAGAAACTGTGAAATTTCACCACATGCCAGCATGCCCCTGCAAAATCTTATGTCGGGGGACCATTGTGGTACCCACAGAATCTCAACATTTTCTGGTATAACGGCCACAGGACACCCAACCCACAGCACGAAATTAGGATTGCGCTCACCTTCGTCGAACGCAATTACGTGTATAGAAATATGATACATGTATAATTGCAACTTCTCTGGCACAGGGTTTTTTGTCCACTTAAGACTGAAGTTACTTGAAATCTTAATGGATTCTGTCTTAATGTTCAGTAGCAAGGGAAAATCATAGTTAAAGAAATCTTTTTTACGTATAATAATAGAAAATACATTAGGAAAGGTTTTGATGGACTGGGTATTTGTATCCTTTAAGTTTATCCTCGCTTGCAAAACTCGTGGTGATGCCCCAGCACTCGCTGTCTAAGCTTTGGAATTCTTTTCAGCAAAAGGGCTGACAGCTATTCTTGTTCACAGTGTGACATCAACTACATTAAAGAACCTGATTTTCACTTTTGAAAAGGTCAAGCCATAATTAGTAATGAAAACTGTAAATATTCATTGTAACCAAACTACTGACATTTTGAAAGATGCAGCTTTTTAAATGAAAAATGTAAAGACGACTTGTCTGGTTAATAACTGGAAGTCATTTGCAATTAAGCTTTTTGGGAACTGTTGCAAACATTTGTGAACTGCGTATTATTACATGACACTTCCCCCATATAGTGGGTACGTTCTTATCATTTTGGTACGAATTGATACAATATTTTCACATGCTACACGCTTTTTTTTATAAGAGCAACGAGGCTCAAATTTGTCAAAATTTAAGAACAATTTAAGAGCAAGCTCATGCTGAGGCTTGATAACTAGGAAAGTTTTTGTAGTAGAAAATGGACTAAAACTTGGTGATACACCATAAAACATGAAAAGATTCACTGTAAAGACTGCTCAACAAACAATGAAGGTAGTTCTATAAATTCAGCCGTACAATACATGCGCGGCGCAAGGTGTTTCATTTTCCAATACCTTGTTTTATTTTTTCTTCAATAAAAACCGCTCACAGAAATAAGAACAAATTAAGAACAAATTCAGGCTGAAATCGCCAAAAAATTAAGAACAATGAGGCTTAGCAAAATTTACTGGTTCTTGTAAAAAAAAGCGCGTACTTGATTGCGAAGCACTTCAGTCTGATCAGAGAAAGCTTGACTACAAGGTAATAATTTAGATAACCACTTGGTCATGTCTTGGTTGTGATTTATGAAAACGAAATTGGTATCAATGAAACTTTACTCTTTTCTTATGATTTATATGTAGAAGCCTTTCCAGGAAAACAGTTAATTTGGTATTTTGATTTGGATCAATTTCAAATGCTATTTTTATCTTTGTACAATCGCCACACTGTGGTTGTGTTCTTGCATCTCTTTCATGTATGCAAGAGGTTATCCTAAAGTTCTGAGTTTCTTTATAAATGTTTTTGAGCAATATTTACATGCAAATATTTGACACTGTAATTTAGCTTGAGTAGTTAAACTGGTTCTTTGAATTCACTTCTTAATTGTTTTAAAGGAAAGGCTTTGTCTTGTTTTGTTTTTGTACACATAATAAGATTGTAAGTTTCTTTGTTAAAATCAATTGAGATACTTTGCAGGGCATCCCTTTATCAATAATATTTGCTCGGGATTGTGGATGTAGGTAATTAGACTTGGAGGTGATTGGGAGGTCTGAGTAGTATGGTTGAGCTGAAATGTAAAATGGTGTCATACAAAATCCTGGATTCTTTCTAATAGAGTTTTTTTATTTTCATCCTCAAAGTTACTTAGTTAAGTTGTGTATTTTAGTAGGTTTTTGCTGCCTGATTGTTGCACGTGTGTATCTAACTGCATCTTTCAGAATTTGTTTTAAAACTATGCATCTCATGTTAATTATAAAACCGTAGACTAAAGATCTAAATCTCTTGTCCTGTGCTAAGCTCTAACCGTGTCATACCTGCAATTTATATCAGTATCAAATATTGGGCCAGAGAGGTTCGTTGAAGGAGGTATGCGAGAATGATACCATTACTTCTTGAAATATCAAATTGCTTTTAATTAGAATGCATGATTACAAATGCAGATTGCCAGTTGAATAATGCTGGTATGGCAAAGTAGAAGTCGGATGGAATCAATTCATTCAGCTTTTTGTGATTGTAAAACGTTTTCTTAAGTAAATTTTTGTGATTTTAGTTTAACCAGATTACTGAAGGTGATGTAATATTGTGGTAACAATGACCAACATTTTATTTACAAGAATGTGTTAAAGTGTTTCATGAATTTGCCAGCCAAAACTAATTTTATGTAAAGAGAGTTGAAACTGGAGTTGATAAGATATTTGTATAAATAATTTTTCAACATCCTAGTTGGTAACATTTCAAAACGGAGTGCATGCTTTTTGCACCCAGTTTGGTGTAGGTTTGTCATACGGTTTTAAAATTCCATATAATCCTGATCTCTCACGAATTAATTATTTGCTACTAAAATTGTACTTTGGAACATTTAAGAATTTTTTTGAAATTTTGTTTAATTTAAGGTGGCTGGCTTTTTCCACTGGTATGTTTTCTATATTAAACCTAGTTTGGCTTTGAAGCTGGCTTAGTTTGCCAAACTGCAAACTTGGTGTCTCTTTTCCTGTGATTGCTACTTCACATTTTGGCTCTGTAAATTCGTAATAATATGGATATGAATAAAAAGCGTTAAAAATTTGTACCAAATGAGTGCTTAGTATTGGTATTGTTAACAAAAAATAAGAAGTCGATTCAGGTAACTTCCCGGTAATTGTCAAAAGGACCCGTCGGTATCGTTCTTTGGATACCAAATATACAAAAAGTGGGGCCAGCCCGTCAATGGGTGGCCCTCTGACTAGATTCTAGATGAAACCATTATCAATACACCAAAGAAAGCTCAGCTAACAAGTGGATAAACCTGCCTAAAGTAATCACAACGTCATTGGGAATTGCATCTAACTAGAGTTCCACTTCACCTACGGGGTTCAATTTAACTAAAGTTTCATTGATACAAGAGTGTGGGGATGGTATCTTTTAGGCTTTTACGTGTAATATGCATGTTAAAAATATAAAATAGGTTTTACGGTTTTCACGTAATAAAAAAGTTAAAATGACGTTTCGGCTGTACTTGTGGCAGCCTTCATCAGAATGAATGAATTGAGAGTGTGGGGAGTTTGCACTTGACTGGAGTTCCAAAGGGACCGGTGAGTTTTTACATTACTATAGTACCACCACACCAATTGGGATTATACCTAACTAGAGTTCCAAATATACCAGGGCTTGCGTTCAACTAAAGTTTTATTGATACAGGGGGTGGGGGAGGGGGGAGTCACACTTAACTACAGTTGCAAAAGGCACCGGTGAGGTTTCGCCTAACTAGAATTCCCACCACACCAATAGGGATATTACCTAACTAGATTTCCAATTTTACCAAGGGGTTGAATTCAACTAAAGTTTCATTTATACAAGGGGTTAAAGGGGTTACACTTTAACTAGACTTCCGAAGGCATCCGTGAGGTTTCTTTTTGCTAGAGTTCCTACCGCACCAACGGGGATTGTACCTAACTTACGTTCCAATTTCACCAAGAGGTTGACTTCAACTAAAGTTTTGATACAAGGGGTTGGGAGGAAATGCTCTTAACTAGAGTTCTAAAGGCACCGGCGAGGTTTCACTTTGCTAGGGTTTCCACAACAACAATAGGGATTTTACCTTACTAGAGTTCAAATTTTATCGAGGGGTTCAATTCAACTGAAGTTTCATTGATACAAGGGGTTGTGGGCCAGGGGGGAAGTTGCACTTAACTAGAGTTCCAAACGCAGAGATGAGGTTTCACTTTCCTAGAGTTCCCACCACACCGGTAGTGGTGTTGCAATGGCACTGACAGATGTTTCACATTACTAGAATTCCCATGATATCAAGAGAAGTTGTACTTAATTCAAATCCATTTCAGAGCGTTATATCAAATAACGTTCTTTCAACTCTACCAAGTAGGATTTCTAAAAACACCAACAGCAGTTGCACGTTTGAGTGTTCCCAGGACATTTAGAGGGGTAAAACACCAATGGGACGTACATCTAATGTGAGCAACGACACCAAAAGGCGCCAATTTGGAGTTCCAAAGTCACTAAGGAGGTTTGCATCTAACCACAGGAGTTCCTACGACACCAAGAGGGGTCCTTACAGGTTGAGAGCTGAGATGAATCCTGAACAGCCATTACCCTTGATTTTTATACAAGAAACCGTAATTTGCACTGTCATATGGACGAATGCTTTATGTCATCATTTACATTCTGCTTTACAACTTTATATAGAAAAAGTTAATAAGGTTAGCGACCAAAATTCTGGTCTATATACTTGCAGTTTCAAAGATAGCGGTGTCCAGGAAAAACAAGACAGATTAGTAGTTCTTACATTCTTTGTAAAATTTCCACGTGAACAGTATTATATAACAAATATACCGCTTTCATGTTTTCAGAAGAGGTTTATTTTGGAAAAGTCTTTTGATATTCGGTACTTCTCAATTTGTCTCTCGATTAGAGAAAGATGCACGTATGCTAATTGAGCAAATAATGAAAACAAAGATTCACCGATACAGGTAATGGATGGTGGACCGATACAAACAATGGATGGCTTATTAACGGTTTTGGCAACCAGCTGTTTTGCGTTTTGATTGAGAACGCAAAGGGCAAACTTTAGGATTACCAAATACAGACTGGCGCCTCCCATCACTGCGAAACCGGGATCCTTTCCTATGCTTGTACATGGACAGGAACTTGTCAATCTGGCTCCGAGGGTCTTTCTCTGGGTACTCCGGTTTTCCTCCATCGGCAAAATCGATTCCCACTTTATTCTATCTGGCTGTGGTGCTTTGCTGGGAGGTTTATATATGGTAATCATCATCATTATTATTACTATTATTGTTGTAACAAATTTACATGAACTGCTATTAATTGAATAAAGACGTTTATAAAATAACACTTATCTTACGCAAGCAATCATTGACCGAAAGCCGTGTTTCTATAAATCTATCTAAAAATAGTTCAATGTCCACGCCATTACGCGAGCAAGGAGAATTTAAACATTGATAATGTAAATAAAGTGTCTTAGTTTCTTTGTGTGGAATATTTTATAAAGGTACTAGAAAACACTTTTTCCGTGTTCCAATAGAGTTAAGTATTTGTTGAAATTTCGGAAAACTCAACTGAATAACGTGGAAACAATTCTCTTCGGCCATAGTAGTATTCTCAACGATAATTTCTAGTTCATAAAAACGTTCGGTCGCGTTTCTATAACTCTGGAAACAAGGAAAAGTGCTTTCTGTTTCTTTTCTGACTTGCAAATCGCCCTCCTTGCAGACAAGGGCATGAACCACGCCGCATTTAATGGAGGTCGTACCGCAACCATACACAATTGAAGTCGCAAGAGAACCACTGTTTTTTAAATAAACGGAATTTCTGAACAAACAAATATTATTTTATTTTCATGAATCGATCAAATAATTGGAACGAAATAAAATAGTTATTATTAAATCTTAAATAATTGAAACTTGATTTTGTGCTTTTGGAGGCCGGGTACTTAAAAAGTGAGTAGTTTCATTGCTTCTTTTGGGAATAATAAAGTTTTTAAAGCAAGTCACGACAAAGACGTCAATTCTGCGTAAAGGCGGGGTTTCAAAATAGGCGTTACGCGTTGCATGACGGATGTTTACTAGCCTCGTTTCCAAAGTCTACATTGAGGACAGCTTATCAGATTTTGGTTATATAATATCTTAGACCCTCTTCACTTGCAACATCTATTGATGTGAGGTTCAGCTGTTTGTACGCAAGATATTTCATAAATGGGCCATCATAAGACACCCAACTACTGCTTTTCATTTTTCAACTCCAGCTTAAAATCTTTCTGAAACCTTTGAAAGAATGTAAATTCCACATTTAGTTTGATTTTCGTCAGAGGACAATGAACTGGCCGCAAGCTTCCGAACCCAAGACACGGTCGACCGCTTTGGCGCAATTGTTGCGACTTGCTTTAATTTTCTACTTACTTCTGTGGCAATGGTAAGGCGAAGGAACAATTCAATTATGCGCTTTCGTTGCAAATATTTTAGTTTTGCAAATATTTGTTCTAGTTTTACAGAAAAGAAACATCTCACAATTTATTGTTATGCAAGAACGGATGTAGGCTTGTTTTGGCGAAGTATTTCTCCCAAAAAAGAATCATTGTATTGCCAATATTCATCAGTATTTTACACTTAATTTTGTACTAATTAGCTTGGTTCAAAGAATAAACATATCAATGTAAATGTGAAGGACGAAACTTTCCCCGTGGGATCAACGTTCCAACACGATCAGAAGCGGAGAAATAAAAACTTTAACTTTGAAAATCCCTCGCTCTTTTCTTTTTTCTAGTGGTGGAGAATCAGGGTGGGCACTAAATAGATGGCTTATTGCGTTGTTACTCCTATTGCGATAAGTTGAAAAAACCAAAAATATATCTATTTACAAAAAATGTGATATATGAAGGTCAATTTTAACAAAACGAACAAATCCATACGTTGCAAAACGTACAAATTGTTACATAATTCCAACAGTTTTAGCTGAATATTGCAGATTCAAGTTATCAGGCAATAGTTATAGTGTTATGAAAATGAATTAAAAATTGTTCTCCGAAAAATACACAGCGTCCAAAATAGCGCGAAGGCGTCAACCACACTGACGCATTTACGCTGATTCAGACACAACGACATGTTTTTACAGAGACACACACAAAGTGGAAGTTTATGCAGAGACAAAAACTGGAACAAATATGCATAAAGACTAAAACAACATTGTTTTTGTGCACAGACATATAAACACTAGTGCGTTAAGCACAGCTTGCAAACACTGGCGGGTATATTCACAGATCGACAATACCACTTCGTGTATACAGCTATTTCGAAAAGGTTAACATAAAAGTAGCCAATGAATAGCATGACTGAAAGGAATTGCGGGAGTTGAAAAAGCGTGGTTAAAGGCCATAAACATTGTCAAAACGTGGATGAAATACCTCTTAAACGGAAACTATTGTGCACGTGCTTGCTGAATTGTTAATAGTTTCATATGAACATTAATTTCTCGCTCCATTTTCCATCCATTTGACGACTGAAAAGCAAATGCCGCAGTCACTGTTGTGCAGTGCAGCAAAAACGTGCTTGCTGCATCTACTATATTGTTTCTTCTTCTTCTTCTTCTTCTTCTTCTTCTTCTTCTTCATCATCATCATCATCACCATCATCACCATTATCATCACCATCATCACCATTATCATCATCATCATCACCATTATCATCACCATCATCACCATTATCATCATCATCACCATCGTCACCATTATCATCACCATCATTATCAGTGTTACAATATGATATATCTACTGTTTACTTTTATAATACCCAAAATTCCTTTTCAGTCCCGGTATTGACCACTGGAGATGTCAACCGTTTTAGAAATAGCTGCAGACAGACTCAACAACACTGGCGGGTATATGCACACACTCACAAACACTGGCGGGTATATGCACACACTCACAAACACTGGCGGGTATAT
>JAOCPT020599796.1:0-10267 GCA_026546935.2 Palythoa grandiflora | reverse complement strand
CACTCTTATCGAATTCATCAATGGTTCGTGACTAGAAAGAAAGGAATTCGCCCGGCAGTTTCTTTGTATTGCGCACGTGAGGGACAAATTCTCGTATCTTAGAAGTTTTTAATTACACGCTCAATGAATTCGTAGCGTTCTGGTAATGTCTAACATATTTATTATCTATGTATTAGAAAAGTGGAACCGATTTTTCTCATTATTTTTTAAATTGCTTTTGCTCGACCGGATCTTAATGTATAGAACAATTTAAAGTAAAAGAACTTTATTGAATAATCTTTTAAAGTGCATGCTGTGTATGAATTAAACAAGACCCACTAGTGAGACATTAAACAAAAAACACAGAACAATCGAGCTATTAAATTTGTTTTTCCTTTCTGTTGGCCATTTTATGAATATAATTCCTCTATAGCCGTCAAATCTTTCAGTTCAGAAGTCCTAAATTGTATAACTGCGTTGTCCGTTTTAAGAAGAATACTTAAGCAGGAGTTAAAAAGAAGTGACGCAGAACAAAAGGCCAAATCTAAATTCATATGCTAAAATGAACAAAACATTAATCGTTGACGCAACCAAAGAAACGTTGTTTCTTCTCCATTTTAGCTCACAAATATTTGTACGTATTTGTTTTGTGGTGAACAGTAAGGCTTTGTTTTCAGTTGCCTTTCACTAGAGCCTTCCCTTCCGTTCGGTATTTGGTATCATTGTTTTCTAAAATGCTTGGACCAACCAACAATTCAGCCGTGAAAACCAAGTTTATTTGATACGGCCTACGGGCATTTATTTGTAAACGGTCGGCAAACTTACTCATTTTAAGCTTTTAGCATATTTTGAGGCTTCTATTTGCTTTTGCTCTGTATTTGTGCATTTGATTCAAGCAGTCGCGTACACTTTGACAGAGCCAGTAAAAGGAAATGACATTCTGTTTGTGAGAAAACAGAGGCTATTTACGTCACATGTCAAAACCCACGCGTGTTTTAACCTTAGTTTTTTCGCGGTCAGGGAGTTCAAAAGAAGGGTGTTGTATGTGACATGGGGGCGTTGAATTGCTAAATCGTGTTATGAAATTCTTGAAAGAATTCTTTTTGCTGCTTAAATCTGTGCTCTTACAATCTACAGTTAGAAACTATCGGCTTTTTCTAAAATCCTTAAAACAGATGCTAACTGCAAGCCGTCACAACGTAGTGCTTTGAAAGCACTAAGTTTGCTGTCACCACAAGTGATGCTAAGTTAGAGAGGATCATAAAGCGGAAATATTTTATTGCTTGTTTTCACACTATAATTTTATACTGGCATACGTTTTCACAGTTCTTGGCTTTTTTTGAAACCGCAACCTTTACACACGAGTAGAATAAATAATGAAATGGTCCTGCCTTCATTTGTACTTCAGTATCGGGACATATCGTCATATGTCTGCTTACATCGGAAGACCCTTAAAATTTGTGGTTTTCCGTTGCTCTGGGCAAAGTTTTTCCTTCTCCTTGTCAGTAAACTCCTTTGATGATAACCTGTGTCAAGTTCTAATCTGAAAAAGTCAAATCTCTGTACCTTCTCTATTTTGACTTTCCATTAGCAGAGTGCTAGACAAGTTTTTATCTAATGGTTTTATTTGTGTACATTTTTTAAGCTTAAAATAAGATGTATTTGCTGGTAGACGCTCTTCTGTTTTTTTTTTATCGCCGTGTGAAGTCCTTATACTCAGTTATCAACCAAGAAACACGATTTGTGCTAATATATGAAACTAAAATGCATTGGTTTGCTAGGGTAAAGAAAGGTTTTTGTTTTAGAAAATGTATTTAGCCGAAAGGTTCTTTTTTGTAGATATCATGCTGTGAGATAATGGGAAAGTTTTGTCAAATCTTTTATAGACTTCAACGAAGCATCAAATTAATGGCAGACTGTTTTACATTTTAGCAATGCTGCAGCTGTTCTCTGTTTAGTAATTAAATCAAGACAAAATACTGAATAACATTTGCTAAGAGTTAAAAATATCTCATTTCGGTTATCTGTCGTTTCACATGATGCATAGTACAAATTCATGTCACTGATCTCAAAACACATCTTTCACTCAAGAATAACATTAGCAACCAATCGTGTGAAAGGTCATGACGGCTTGTAACAGATGCTTTTCATAACCTTAAAAAATGTATTTTACTAGTGTTTAGTGTGAACAAAATCTGCCACAGCGATTGCCATTTTGGAAGGACGGCTTAAGACTGATTAAAATGTTTGTCTTGGCTCATTCGTGCGATCAGTTTTTGCTTTCATAGTCACCCGGCCGGAAATCTTAGGGGCATCAAAACTGGGTATCTCTCTTTGTTATGACTTAAAAATCAGCAAGGGCAATCTAATTATATCTTTAAAAGCCTTTACAGTGGGTTCTGATTTTGCAACTTTTTTTAAAATTCAAAAATTACACTAAACAAGCGAAGATCGAACTCCTGTAAACGCATTTACAAATAGTGAACTAAAACGAACTACAAAAACGAAAATAGGGACAGCTGCTTGAAGATTTCCTACAGCGTTGTTAAAATGGGACGTCGATTCTTTCTTGCAAAAACAACTACGAACGAGCCAAGGCCAAATATTTCCCATTTTAAAATGACAAAGTTCAAAAGTTTGAATAACAGCAATCATTTTTGTTCCTCCTAGCTATAGAGTTTCATCAACAGCAAAAAATGAATGGACACTTTAAGACTCTTAAAAACTATCCCGGTTTATCATCAGCGCTCGCATTGATTTTTGCAAGCGCATTTGCTTATTGTAATATGGACGGTGTCATAACTTAGTTTGGCAGTTAGTGGAGTAGATTTACTTCCAAACTGACTCAGTAATCCACTTAAGTATCAAACCTTAAAAAAGCGCCCTCCCTCGCTGAATTTTGGGAGGATTTTGATGCTAAACCGGGATATGTTTTCAAGTGGCTTTATGGGTTTTCATGAACTGGTTCAAAAGTTAAAATGAATAACACCAATAATTTCTACTCTTCAAGATAAACAAAATGAATGGTCACTGTATAGGGTTTAATCAACTGGTTCAAAAGTTAGAATGAATAACACCAATCATTTCTACTCTTCAAGATAAACAAAATGAATGGTCACTTTATAGGGTTTCATCAACTGGTTCAAAAGTTGAGACTGATTCTAGTTGGTACGAAACTGGCTTTAGCAGGATACAGATGCTGAGCCACACAGCCTCTCATAAGTTATTTATTTATATCTTATACCAGATGTTCTTCCCAACATAATTAGTTTTCCGCACTCGAATTCATTTTTATGACGGTTTTACACGAATATATGTTGAAAGGAATCGAAATTTAAATAACAGAAATGTATGCAAGGAAACCTGCCTACTCAGATCTAAATTAAAGAGGCTAGGATCACATTGCTAGCAGCAGCCATATAACATGTCTTCTTATTGGTTAGATAAAAGGTACTCTTACTTTCTTATTGGCTAGATTGAAGATACTTTCTTATTGGCTAGATAGAAATTATACATTCTTATTGGATTGATTGAAGTTACCTTCTTATTCGCTAGTAAGAAATTACTTTCTTATTGGCTAGTTAGCAGTTCTTTCTTATTGGTTGGATAGAAAGTACTTTCTTGTACGCCCTAATTAAAAACTAAACAAAGACTTGTCTACTGCTGTGTTGGGGTCAAGTTGAATAATTCAAGAAAACGCTCTCAGTAATGAGGTTCTGGTCATGACAATATGCTAGCTGTGAAAGATAAGCGAAACAAAAGTTCTCAAAATTACTCATCTAAATTAAAGAGCATGAATTGTCGTTGGGAGAATTTGGGAATAGCAATTTATTGTATTTGAGAACTTTATAATAAAACAACTATTTATCCTGTCTTTAATGCTTAGGTTTTGAACTAATTCTCTTATTCGTATATTTTCATGTATTTACGTCCATTTTTATTACTTTAAAATGTCCTGATTACATGTAAATTATTATAAAACTTTCTCTGGTAAAACTAAAATACTGGGGAGCATTTGGCTACCAGATTGTAGCCTTTAACGAACATGAATGAAACCGAAAAGCGAAAAACTACAGGTATGAATGGGACGATGTGTGAAAAATAAATTAAAAACATGTAATTAAAGAATTCGAGGCAACCAAAAGCCGATAAAAACGCTAATGAGTTATAAAAGAATTGCCCTGGTAACGGTTTTGAATTATTATCGGCGTTTTTTATTGTTGCTGAATGCCAAGATTCCAAAGTCTTTCGAACACAATCCTGTTGAAATTCATTTAACTTTCAATACAATAAAAATGCGATAAAAGAGATAAAAATCTATAAAACGCTTTACGGTTTTCACACGGTAAAAAATGGTTAAAAATACATTTACGTTTCCCCTTCTCTGGTGTAAGGCCTCATCAGAATGAACTAATTCTCTTATTCGTATATTTTCATGTAAGACTTCATTACACCAGAGAAGGCGAAACGTAAATGTATTTTTATTCATTTTTTACCTTGTGAAAACCGTAAAGCGTTTTATAGATTTTTATCTCTTTTATCATGTTTTATCCACGCGAAAACCTGTAGACTAGTATTAAAAAAATGTGATTTAGAATTTATTTATTGTCAAGACGTGAACGTTTTTGCTAAGCTGGCCTGGAAAATAACATGTTTATCTCTTACAATTTCAACAGATCTTCCGAAATTTCGTCCAAACTTCCCGCTGGTAAAGGACGAATGGGCGGTAGCTGGAAAAAATAAAAAGCTGTTGTGCTATGTGCAGAATTCGGAGGTTGTAAAAGAATACATTTGGTATAAAAACGGAAAGATCATTAAGACAGCACCGAGCAAGCGCATGCGTGTAAAGTTTTGGAGATACCTTAAGATTAAAAAGATTGTAAAAAAAGATGCCGGGAAGTACATGTGTGTAGCTAAAAATGATTTCGGGAAAATCAACGCAACAATCATTTTACATGTACAAGGTGAGTTATGATAATAGCAATAATAACTTCATTTACGTCTTAATTCCTCTAGTTGTGTGCAAATAGCCATATTATTTTAAATTGGGGAGACGTCTCAGATGGACAATTAAGCATTTCTGCCCCAGGTAATTTATCAGCATCTAACTTCTCCTTACGTATCTCAAACAAAGGAATAGAACTGGAAATGAGAAATAAGGTATTGATCAAGTGGAATAATCTGTAGAAGTCAAATTCTCCAAAACTGGAAAGTATGGAAAGTATATGGAAAGTATGAAGCTTAGTTGAGAGAATTTATCAACACATCATTTGTCGTGCTTTGGGTTTAATGGGTTAACGTGAGGGATGAAAACCGGAGTGACCGGAGAAAAACCCTCGGAGTCGGATTGAGATCAGCCAAATCTTAGCCCACATGCGAAGCCTGGGACTCGAACCCAGGTTCTTTGAGGTAGGAGGCGCAATTTCTAATATAACCACTCTGCTCTCCTGACTCCGTAATGACACACTAACTCGTTTGTGTGTGTTTAAGCGTTTTACAAACACATTCAAGTGACTACAAGGAAAATACGGGAAAGGGGTGGAGCGGGAGAGGGGAAAGAGTGAGAAGAAGCGCTTCAATTCTTTTTTTCACTTTCTAACTTTATTTAATGTTTTGCTCTACAAACTATAGCAATCTATATACCAAGCTACAATGTTACCATTAACACTCTTTTTCTGTAACTAGGAAATTTAGAAAAAATATTCAATGGAGCGCTTGGGGAAAAAAATTTATACTTGAATCACATAAAACGGTCTCCATTTATTTAGGAATTCCACCCGTTTTCCTTGTTGGAAGGATATCTCTTTCTCTAACTCATGGAAATCTTTTACTCTTACTTTGTAGGCTGTAAGAAACTGTGATCTAGAAGAATCATTAACCGGGGTCTCATTTTCTATTAAACTAAAAGCATCGATATTTGGTCATTTTATGTTACAAGCCGGCTCCTAGAAGGCCTTCAATTTGAACTTAATCAAAGGAAAGCGAAATCCGAGTTGAGGAAAAACGAACTTGAAGCGATTTACATGCTTTTATCACCATTCCTTTCGCTAATTTACTCGTCGATTGACTCATACAAGCCGACTTGCGGCAGGTCTAATGTTGAGCCTGACACGTTGACTATTGCCGCTAATCTAATGTAAATGACTAAAACAGACATTTTGTTTCTTGTGTAGGTCCATCTATGCCACCTATCAATGAATCAGTAAAAGGTACGATTTCTTATAACCCTTGTTGTTATTCGCTGAAGTGGAAGTTTAGTAGTGTGGTATAATGAGGCAGAAACCTAAATATGAATGAAGTTTGAGTTTATTTGGAAGATAGCGTAAACAATAATAATAATAACGTTGATATTGGTGCGTCTTCAACTACAACAACAACAATAATAACAACAGCAATAATACTATTAATAATGATGATGATGAAGAAGGAGGATGAGAAGGGGAAGAAGATGATGATTGTCATGATAATGATAATGATAAACGTAATGATGATACTGATGGTGATGCATGGTGATGATGTTGATGATGATATTGATAATGGTGGTGGTGATTATGATCGAGATGACGATAATGATAATAACAATGATATTTATAGTAATAGAAATTGATAATAATATGTACTATTGAACTGGAAAAAAACTGACTAATGCTATACAAACTTTAAAATGAAACGATAATTTACTCCAACTCTGGATTCACTCCTCTGTAGATTCTCTGTTTAGAAATAGCTGATGCTCCAAATTGGTGTGGACATTAATTGCCACATAAAAACAATACAGTGCTAAATTAAATATGGTTTATTTTTTGTTGCATTCTTGTTTCTGTTTTCAGCTGCACCTCGATTTCTTGATCTCAGCAAGATGCAGAAGAAGCTTATTGCAGTTCCAGTTGGTAATAACATTAAGATGGACTGCACAGCCATTGGAAACCCAAAACCCACCATATTATGGTATATGAACGGCAAGGTTTTCAAGGACAGGGGAGGAGACCGTTATGAACAAGACCACTACAAACACGTCATCATCCTAAAAGATTCTGTTCCCGATGACAGCGGCAGATACACGTGTAACGTCAGTAATCCTTATGGATGGATAAACTACACGTACCGGGTAGACGTGCAAGGTAAGTTTTTGTTGTCTAGAATTGTCTAGATTGTGTTTATTCACGCTTCTAGATCTCTTCAAGTCCTCAACAGGGGAGGCGGAAGCGGGAGCGCTGTTTCAGGTCCACTGACCCAATAATTTTATGATAAGTGCGACTTTGAATGACTGGCATACTTGGTTTAAAGTTGTGTCACGTGTCTAAAATACATTTCAGACTTGACTACTTTCTGATTGCCCCCTTCCCCACTTCCGAGACCACGTTTTAGCTCTCTGGCCAGTGCTCAAACACGGCAGTAAATGTGTTGAGAGATTATTTTGACTCGGATTGATCCACACTAAGTATTTTCAAAAATATTCTTGGAGAACGTAGCTTTCCATTCTCAATAGATTTTATTTACGTAATCATCAGTTTGGTAAATCACTATGTTTCTTTTACTTCGATATGATACTTTATTTTTATCCTCTTCCTGACATACCTATATAAGATTCTTGAAAGCTCCGCCTTAATGTTACTCGATTACCGAAATGCGAAGCAACGAGGTGAATATACTAAACGGGAAGAGAAGAAGCGAGATAGCGAAGCATATGTACATCGCTAAAGTCATAGCATTTACAACTGCTTTATGCCCAGGTCTTTTGTCCATAACAGTGCCATCATTTCGGATATTTCAACACTGAAGCTATTGACTTTAATTAAGCAGTACCCCACAATAAGAAGTCTAGAGGCTGACTTTCACAAGCACTGGCGCCTGATCTCTTTTCTTGTTTTAAATGGCATAGTTACATATGCTAATAGTTATTATTAGCATTATTTTGTCTGAAAAGAAAAGAATTACGCAAATCAAAGGTTTTGAAGTCCTTTGATTTTAGGGGGAAAAGCAAAACAAACAGGGAAACGATTTCGTGCATTTAATTACCCCGTGTAATAAAATTGCACTTTGGTCCGTTATTATAATGAAAATAGTAATAATAAGTTATATTACCATTATCTATTTGGAGTGGAGTCACGAATTCTCTCAAGCTTATCCTTGGTACGACAACTTAACGTTAAATTATAAGATATTTAGAATAAAAAAATATTCAAAGACTTTGTTTTTTAAAGTTTTTTTAAAGACACTGTAATACCATTACCATTACCATTTTTTCTGCAGGATTTCTTTATTATCATTTTTAGAAAAAAAAAACGGATTTGTTTTTGCAGAAAGAATTCGCGCAAGACCCATTCTTCAACCTGTTGCCAATGCGACCGTTTACGAGGGCCAGAATGCTACGCTGAAGTGTTTGGCAATGTCAGACTCCATGCCACACTTTCAATGGCTAAAATGGAATCCTAAGCCAGTTAATAACTCTGGGAATGTTACTAAAACTTTAAAACATCACGACCACTATGAAGTCATAAAACAGAAAAGTTATGATACTGATCAACACTTGTTGAAACCACCCTCCAAAAGACCATTTGCGCCACATGGTGTCCGACTGACCTTGGTGAACGTGACGAAGAAGGATGAAGGTCAATATACATGTCTTGTTGGCAACAGTGTAGGCTATGACGTCAAACATACTTACGTTATTGTTCGAGCTGGTAAGTTAGAATTGCTCTTAACTAGCGTATTTAAAAAATTTCTGTAAAACTGTGCATTTCTGTAGTGTTTGGCTGCATTTAAGTGCCTCGGTTAAAATTTGAAAATAAAATAAAATCAGTAATTTCGTCAGAATTTGAATCTCGTATCAAAAGTCAGCTTTATGTGCAGATATGTATATCCACTTAAACCAACGTTGGGACTTTGAAGTGCAGGCCATAATGATAATTGTCGTGTTGCTATGTCAGACGTGCCAACTATTTTACGCTCTATGTGAATCTAAAAAAAACAAGATTAATTTTACTTTTGAAAAGATATTCTGGTTTGTTCATGAATGTCGGTTGGTTTCCCTTCCCCACCTTTTAAACAGAAGAAAACTAAAAAATAAAATAAGAAGAATGCAGTTGCAAAAAAGATAAAAAGTTAACAGAAGAAACAAATTAACTTGTTAAGTTTTAAGTGGATAAAAATATCGAATGTCTGCAAAAAGTAGTCTTCTTTCTAAAGGGTTTATCTTCTTCCTTGTTGCGAAAGTTTTTTTTTTTTATTTTATAATCAAAATCTTTTTTCTTTCTTTTAGTGGAGAAACCAACGAATAGAAGCGGTGGTGTAATTGTTAAGAAACTTGAAAGGGGTTTAAACAGTGGTTGGAATGACTATTATCTGGCCTTCATCATTGTGGCTCCTGTGGTTGCTTTGGTGGTCGGTACAGCGTTGTTTTACTATTACTGCACTCGAATAAAACAGAAAATGTACTGGAAACCATCCGAGGGCTATCGAACGGACAGTGACGGGTTAATAGTCAAGTTCGATGGCCGTCATAACTCTGTCTCCACGGTCGGCTCAGGATCTTCATACGCATCAGCAGCGGCTCTTCTACGTCGGAGCATGCGCTCTCGCTTGGGTTCTAACTTATCTCAGACACCTGAGATGGACTTGCCGCTAGATGACCAATGGGAAATTAATCGGGGACAAGTCAAGCGTTTAGAAGTTCTTGGTGAAGGTGCTTTTGGTCGAGTCGAGAAAGCGGAAGGAATTGGGCTACCTAATATGCCGCATAAATGTGTAGTGGCTGTTAAAATGCTAAAAGGTGAGTGAATGAAGCTCCTGATTCCATTCATTTGGAACGTGGGCCTCGCTTGAAGTTTAAAAGAAATGACATTGTAGCTGTTTGTTTTCAGAGGACGCCACTGACCACGAGTTGGCAGATTTGATTTCTGAGATGGAAGTGATGAAGACCATAGGAAAGCACGTCAACATAATCAACTTACTGGGAGCGTGCACCCAAGACGGTAAGGGTGTTCTTACTACGTTTGGAAAATTACCTACATTCAAATTAACCCAATAAGCCTCCTTTGGTTAACATATTCTTTTGAAAGTTTATCCCAAGAACGAGGCTCGTAGGGCTAATTTGAATATAGACAAAAGAATATTAAAATCGCTGACATTTATGACAAGTGTCTATGGCAGCTCCCTAAAAGGGCTTTCCAGTACCTTTTCAGACAACCCATTTTGATATCGTCCACACAGTGTCTAAGTGAGAAAGGGAATGACCGAGGAAAAGCATACAGCAGTTTAACCCCTTATAGTCAAACGAACCCCCCCC
>JAOCPT020599746.1:0-10269 GCA_026546935.2 Palythoa grandiflora | reverse complement strand
CACCTCGCCTCCCCGGGGTCATAAAACTTCATGTAAACACAGGTAAATTTTCACCACGGTCAAGCGGGTTACCCCGGACCCCGTGGTACCTCACCTCCATGTAAACAGGCCCTAAGAAAAAAGAAAATAAACTTGCTCTGATTTCTTAAGATTCGAACCGATTTCGATCAGGCAGTCTTAATTGGTTGGATGTGAAAACTTCTCATTTTTGTTACGGTTATTGCGGAGGAAAGAGCAAACTTTAAAAGTGGAATTAAAGTAATCTGGAATGACGAATAATCAAAGACTAGCTTATTAATCAGTAAATATTTGAGACTTGTAAAAGGGGCCCTCGGAAGTCCAACAATATTAATCTCAAACAAATCTTTTCTTTACCTTTTGGAAGTATAAGCACAGCTCCAACTTGGTATTTCTTTGTTAATTGCTCACGCCAGCGATATGTTTTGACTATTTCCACAGGTTGCAATTCCTCACGTGCCGCCATCTTGAATTATACAGTGCCAGACCCCACTCGTTCATAGCTATTGAATTAATTGAGAGTGAAGACTGGCACTAGAACAACCGATATCGAGACGGCAGCACGCGGGAAATTTAAACTGTTGAAACACGATAAAAATAAATCACTTGACGTAGGCTATATACACAGAGTTATTAAGTTTGAAACCCCGACAGTAGTACAGGCTAAAAGAAAGCCTTATTTAACACCAATACTGACGAACAACGGATATGCGGATGAACCTTTAATATATAATAATAATAATAATAATAATAATAATAATAATAATAATAATAATAATAATAATAATAACTAACCCTTAAACTGATATTACTTCTTATGTTCCAGACAAAATACCCAAGCGCGTGTTGGACTCTAAGGGCTATGCGTACGACTATGGATCCATAATGCATTACGGCCCCAAATTCTTTAGCAAGAACGGGAAGACCACGATCAAAATACGAAAAATTGGACGAAAAGCACATGTTCGAATCGGTCAGCGGAAGGCCCTATCGTATCTGGACATTGCTCAAGTTATGGCGATGTACAACTGTCACAAGAAGAAGCTGAACGGATCAGGTATCCAGTAGTTCAGTATCCTGCACTGACTAACTTTGAACTGACTGCCAGAGCGTTAACACGTCTGATTCGAGCCCCGGCCTGACCACTGTGTTGTGTTCTTGAACAAGAAACTTTACACGACTTGTTCCAGTCAACTCAGCTGTATAATGAGACTGAACCCTGACCAGACCACTGTGTTGTGTTCTTGAACAAGACACTTTATCTGGCTTGTTCAAGTCATCTCAACTGTATAATGAGATTGAATCCTGACCTGACCACTGTGTCGTGTCCTTGAACAAGAAACTTTACACGACTTGTTCCAGTCAACTCAGCTGTATAATGAGACTGAACCCCTCTTGACTCTGACGTCAGTCACCAACACGGACAACAGTCCTTCTCAGAACTACACTAACCCGGACGATCTGAACATACGATCTAAAACTTACTCTCGGCTAATCACGTGTGTTATAGGAAGACAGAAAAAAACGAAACGATACGCGTATACACTAAACCGAACTCACGCGCCGCCAATTCACAAACTGGCGGGAAATTTCGCGCCAAATTGTATGTACCGGGTTTGATCACAAGTTTAGCACATGCGTGCCAGTGGTAACTTGTAGCCACTGTATTAGGTACTATGGCCATCACTGCCATGCACACATGTGCTGAAATTGTGATTTTATCTTTCAAAGCCACATCCCACAAGCGTTATGCTTCAGATTTGCTTTATCTTCTCTTTGGGAACCTATTTGTTCGATGTACCATGCTGATAAGTCGTAACTGATAAGACCGAAGCAGCTATAAACAGCTGCTAATACTCGGGCTCACTTTATTGAGGGTAGATAAAGGGGTATTGTCCGCTAACCGTGTGGATATAGTGTCCAACACAATGGCTACAAATTACCACTGGCGTGCATGTTTTTTTTTTTTGTTTTTGTGTTTTTTTAAACATAAAATCAGTTTTCTTTATTACAACTGTTAATTATCAACTTGTTCGTATGCAGCGACAGTGACAGAGTTCAGCAACAATCATATTTTCGTATTTTGCTTTCATTAATACAATGGGGTTTCATATCCAAAAATAAGTGATTTCCAAATTCTATATTCAAAGCAATGCTTCAAATTTTAGACGGCGTACTGAAATTGGTCGTCGGTGAAAAAATATTTCAATTACTCCACAATTCTGGTATCAAAAATTATAATATCTTTTACTCAAAGCAAAAAACGACAAACTTAGAACAATGGCCAAACACTTGCATGGCTTCTCTTTTGTACACAATTTAAATTGACACAGAATTAATTAAATAGTAACTAATCCAATTATTTTGTCATTGTCATTTTAAAACTTAGAATAACATTGATATTCTAATCAAATAGTGAAGCTGGTCTTCGGAAGATTATGAAAAAAATAAATTTACATTCACAAACTTCATCTCAGAAAAGTTTTAAAAATACTTGTTTAATTTTGATATTTCAGGTAACAATCTTGATATCTTTGTAAGCATTAGATCTACGTCTGCCGATTTTTAAATTCATTATTTATCATATTAGTAGCCGTATTGTTATTCTTTGAAATATTTGTATAGCTTACACACTGTGTTTCAATTTTGCATTTTTGCATTTTTGCAAAATTGAAAGTCAAACGACAAAAACTAAAAGTATTTTTGAATAATTTAAGAAGCCAAAACAAAACACAGCAAAACTTGTTTATTCTAATCTCATTGAGAAAAAACAAACACAGCATACAAAGAGTCAGTCAAAGTGGCTTAATGATCTAAATATTTAAAACTCAAATGAAGTAAATTGCAAAGAAGTCTATAGCTTACCTTTTAAAGCTGCTATTGAAAATTAATAAAGCTAACAAATTTTCATTATATATTTATACAAATAAAATAAAATAGAATAAAATAGGAAAACGTTCGTCAGATAAATGTACTTCTGTAACCTTGAGACGGAAAGTCTTCTACACCTTTTTTTGGGAATGTAAGTTAACACAAACGTTTTAGAATACACTGGAATTTTGATCGAGTGCAAAACTAGTACTGCAAACAGCCATCGCTCGCTACAAGCTAAATTGTCTAGGAATAAAAAAGATAAATCAAGATAATTCCAATGCTTTTATCATACTTCATTACTGGGCAAATATTTCATTTACCTATGTCAGCTAAAAAGTGTTTTACCGAAAATGAGCGTATTCAAAAACAAATAACAAGTACAAACAATGGGAAAGCAAAGTGGCCATGCAAAGTCTTTTGGCAAGATCTAGAAATGGAGTCGTTAAGTTTTATTAAAAGTTCTCTAACGTGATCAATCAGATCATCATTATTGTTGCAAGTAATAGTTGCACCCTCTCTCTCTTTTTCTCTCTTTCTATTTCGGTTATCTTTTTTTTCTTAAATCACATTAAATACAGAACGTTTGACCAAACTTTAAAATTAAAAGAAATAAAATTGTTTTAACTTAATGAAGGGCGCTCTTAATGCTGTTTTAGTTAAAAAGGGCTCCATGTATTTCGCTACTGCCCTACATTTCTTTCAAAATATACTTAACAGGTATAAGGTGACCGAAGTTCTGAAATAGCCTCGGCCGTTTTCAGCTAAACAGTGTTTTAGAATACTAATATTTTGTCAAACTAGCTGAGCATATTTTCCCGCCCGCCACGTAATTACCTTCAACAATCAATTAATATTATGCATTGGAAGAATGTTGTGTTTAGGGAAGACTTTTGTTACCTCACATTTGTGTATCAATGGATGTTATGCTTATAATTCTCGCATTCTGGATAAGTTTTAGTGTTGACGTCAAGACAAACTATAATCGAAGCAAACGCATTGATTGCGAGTGATCCCAAAATGCTTTGATACTCTGTGTTATGGGAAAATTAAACGTTTTTTTAAAAATTTAAGATTTAAAATCACTTTAGGTATTAACACGCAGTAATTTTGTATCTGTATGATTTTCAAAATAAATCTTGTGCGCAAACTATAAGCTATTATCATTACAATCTGCTTACATCACATTTGTCGGTTTTTGATTGTAAAGTTTTGAAACACAGAGAATGATAAGAAATATTTGAGACATTAAAATAAATTGCAATTTTCCATTTTTCGTTCGCCAGAAACATAAATATATTCTGATAAACACATATTTTGAGGTACTCCTAAAATGCAAATTGTGATCTGTTGATCAAATTTTACGACATACTAAAAATCTATCAAACAATTAGATTATATAAAGTTCGCCAAAACCTTTTGAAGCTCCAAGAAATCCTCTTTAGTTTAATATATTTGAGGTAAATATGCTTCATAATCACTTGGTATTGAGGAAAATTGAGTTTTAAAAGTTACAAGCTTACAGCACTGACTTAAGTATTATTAAGTAAAAATAATGGCTAGAGTCGAAGTATTCATGGATACCGTGCCAACAAAAATAATACTATTTTTGTTTTCAGTATTGAGTTTAAAAGCAAAAATAAACAATACGCTAACTTATTTACTGCTGAACAGACCTAATGAGATAGTTTCGTATTAAATTGAACAATATTTATTCTTCAAACACAATTGTTTCAAAAGAGGAACCACCTCGAAGCTCTAAATTAAATTGAATGAAATTGAGCTCAAAGCCGACCTTTTGTGATTTTGTTGGCAATTTTGAAGCCAGTATTAACTAGGTGATTGACAATCCCTTGGCTTCTTTAAAGTGTTTAGTTGTTTAAAATTATGTTACACTTGCGGTAAACAACACTTGCATATATATGTTTCCCAAGTTCTGAACTCAATTCCATTCGCAAATGGTAATCGCATTGCTGACGCTAAAGTGTGATCATAGGTGGAATTACTGTGTTTATGTTCTCAAACCTTTCTCTGAAGTTCTGCGGTCAGACCGTAACCTCTCGGACGTGACGCCATCCCCGAGTCCAAACACTTGTGATAGGTACGTGGCTGACAAGCAATTAACTGCAGTGACGCACTCGGCCTCTTAACAACAGAAATCAAGTTTAAAGAGATAATGAAGGAAAGATATCGCATAGAAATAGCATGCATTGCGGAAGAAATATTAATTATATATACAGTAAAAGTTCACATAAATTTTACCCCTAAACTGATAACACACTAAATATGTGGAAAACCTCGTAGCTACGACTTTTAATTGCTTAAAAGCAATTCAAGTTTTGGGTTTAAAAGAATTTAGGGTTTTCATGCGGACATAACTAAGTGCATGTCATAGCAAACCTTTGGAAACTCTCTTAGTGATAGTAGACCTTTAGAAACCCCCTTAGTGATAGCAGACCTTCGGAACCTCCCTTAATGATAGCAGACCTTTGGAACCTCCCTTAATGATAGCAGACCCTTGGAACCTCCTTGATTGCAGATCTTTGGAAATCTCCTTAGTGTTATCAGACCTTTGAAAACTCCCTTAGTGATAGCAGACCTTTGGAAACTCATCCAGACAACTGAAGCGGCAACCTCCCTTGTCAGCCACGTACCTATCACAAGTGTGGAGCCTCCCTTAATGATAGCAGACCTTTGGAACCTCCCTTAATGATTGCAGATCTTTGGAAATCTCCTTAGTGTTATCAGACCTTTGGAAACTCCCTTAGTGATAGCAGACCTATGGAAACTCCCTTAGTGATAGCAGACCTTTGGAAACCCCCTAATGATTGCAGATCTTTGGAAATCTCCTTAGTGATAGCAGACCTTTAGAAACTCCCTTAGTGATAGCAGACCTTTGGAAACTCCCTTAGTGATAGCAGACCTTTGGAAATCCCCTTAGTGATAGCAGACCTTTGGAAATCCCCTTAGTGATAGCAGACCTTTGGAAACTCCCTTAGTGATAGCAGACCTTTGGAAATCTCCTTAGTGATAGCAGACCTTTGGAAACTCCTTTAGTGATAGCAGACTTTTGGAAATCCCCTTAGTGATAGCAGACCTTTGGAAACTCCCTAAGCAATAGCACACCTTTGGAAATCCCCTTAGTGATAGCGGACCTTTGGAAACCCCCTTAATGATAGCAGACCTTCGGAAATCCCCTTAGTGATAGCAGACCTTTGGAAATCCCCTTAGTGATAGCAGACCTTTGGAAGTCCCCTTAGTGATAGCAGACCTTTGGAAATCCCCTTAGTGATAGCAGACCTATGGAAACCCCCTTAGTGAGAGCAGACCTTTGGTAATCCCTTAGTGACAGCAGACCTCTAAAAATCCCCATAGTGATAGCAGATTTTTAGAAACCATCCTAAGTGATAGCAGAAAGTAAAAACAACAATAAGTTCGAAATTTTAGCTTTTTTATTCTCACCTCGTCGATACACAATTTATTTATCTGTTTATATATCAACAATTTATAGTTTCTCGCGAGTTTAACATATTGTTGTTGGTGTGGCTTTGTTACAGTTTTGCTTTACAAAGAAACTCAATAACGTTCAGAAATTTTTTTAATTATAAGATAAAACACTCTTTTTATAAATGATATTCTTTCATAAACCTTAAAGCTGTTTAGGTTCTTTAAAATATACGACATTACTGAAACCAAATTCAACGTACATTAAGCGTTCATTTGGTGCAGTACCAGTCAGCACAGACCGTCTTTATCTTTTATAATTGGGTTTGTGATGTATCTGTCGCCCAAGGCCAAAGTTTTGACCAGACTGTGTAGCCCCGCCTGCAAAACCTGCCTGCAGCCCTATGACACCGTCTCCAGCTCTCTTCTGCTGTTCTGTGAAATGGCGCGTCTCTCCATGAGATTCTTTGACTCCTAATCTCGGACCTCTATAACCAATATTCTGTGCCTAGACAGGAACAACAAAAACTTTGATTTCAAACACATGTTCTCTTAACCATACGCCTTAGGCGAGCTTTGAACATTTGTGTGACCTTTTCCGCAAAGTTGACTCAGCTTTCCATCCTCCCGAGGTCGGTAAAATGAGTACCAGCTTCTGCTGGGGACTAACCTGTGATGGATTAGTGTCCCATCCAGGGGGAGTCAATGACTCTCATCCGCTTAACACTACGGAAACCGGGGATAAGCACCGGCTCCACGGGCCACTTAGGTTCGTAAAAGGATTTAGCATTTTAACAACGATTTAAGCAATAAACTTGAACTTAAAATTATTTTTCTTAAATAAAAATAAATTCTGAGTCTCTAATCGCTAATCGAAGAATCACATATTCAATTCCCGTTAGCGACTCAGAATTTTTTTTATTATACAAAGAAGAGTGTCTTATAAGGCTTCTACCACTGAGAAATGTCGTACCTAAACACACGTAAAAATACGATAATTTTACGTGTGTAAACAACACTTTTCAGCCAATCCTTGATTTTCCGAAAATTTTCAACACACAAAATTACTTAAAAAACAATTTCAAAGTCCTTCCGAAATTTTCCGAACACTTCCGAAGATTTCCAAAAAATTTCCGAAGATTTTTATTTATTTTTTTCTGAGAACAAGAAACTTGTAACAACAATAATATTTCTTCTGTGTTGATGTATTTAGAGTACACATTTGAAGGAGTCATTCTTATTCCACTGGAGTTGTTCTTACCTTCACAATGAAAACCGTCTCCTCCGTACCCTCTTCTGCACGTGCACTTGTATGAATTCTTGGAGGTGGTGCAAAGGGCATCTTTGTGGCATCGATGTCTTCCACTTACACAATGGTCCACAGCTACATAGCATGGCCAAAAAACTATTAGTGACCTGTTTGTTTATTGTTGAAGATGGCGTGGTTGGCGCAGGTCCCAGGTTCAACCCCCAGCTTAGCCGAGTGTTGAACATTTGTGTAACCTTCTTTTCCGCCAAAGTTGACTCAGCTTTTCCTCCCAAGGTCGGTAAAATGAGTTCCAGCTTCTGCTGGGGGCTAACCTGCGATGGATTAGTGTCCCGTCCAGGATGAATCAATGACTCTTATCCGCTTAACACTACAGAAACCGGAGATAAGCACCGGCTCCAACGGGCCACTTAGGCTCGTAAAAGGATTTAGCTAGCCTTTTTTAATTATTATTTAACGGTTTTCACACCAGAAATGGAAAACTCTTCAAGACGATTTTGCTGCCTGACGATCGAGTTCTCCGTCTAGTATGAATTCAAGATGAGTTTTCCACCTTGACAAGAAAATTGCCCCCCAAAATTCGCCTGTTTCAACGAAGAGATAGAAAGGATAAACTAAGACAATTTCTTGTCCAAAAATCCGTATCGTCCCGTTTTCACACCGAAACGAGTTCTCCGTCTAGTCGAAAACCCGTCTCAGATAGCTTCAATCTCCGCCTCTGCTGTAAAAGAACTTCATCCTGTTATCTGTCTGTCATCTTGGCATGTGTCTGATTGGCATTTACCTTTAAAGGACCCTCAGCTGTTAATCTTTAAAAGGAATTTTTTCCCCGTTGTTCATATCAGGATATAGCTTTGCGGCTGTGCGCAGAGAACTTGAGGGAAGCGATTTTCCGACATTTGACATGTTTTAGTGCCAGTCTCTACTCTCGATGAACTCAATAACAATGAACGACTGGGGATCTGGCATCAATATTATAAACATTATAGTAAAGTAGTTCAGATTATGAAATATTTCTAACTTTACCTTCACACTTTTTCCCATCACCAAAGAATCCCTCCTTGCAGGTACAATTGTAAGATCCAAACGAATTTTCACACTTCGCATTTTTGTCGCAATCGTTTACCTTAAACAAACACTCATCCATGTCTGAAATGAGTAATAACCAGAATCGAATTTGAGAAAAGAGAAAAAACGAAATGAAGTCACAACCAAGTCCTTTAAAAACGTGATCATGAACCAAGAAGCCTAAAACTTTTTCTAATGTGATCCACTGTAGAAAAAACAAATTGACCAAAATCAAACAGATTTTTTTCAAAGGCCTTGAAATTATTAGTTAGAAATAAGGCTAAGATTTATTATATAAAACTATACAAAACCTGAAGTTAGTAAAGTCAACCAACTAACGTTTGTTTTAACACTATGTTTTATCAAATATAGTCACTATCTATCGCAAATGCTGTAATCTGATTAGCTATCATATTCATACTCGCTATAAATGATAACGCAAGTTATTCTGCCATTTTATTTGGTTCTCGCCTATGATTTATAAGAGGACAGACGCACGATTGACGTCACCATTACCAAGTTTTTAATGTACTTATTATATAAAACATATAGATTCCATGTTTTTGTACGTCTATTCAGTAACAGATCATAGAGGACGTCAAACTGTGCTAAGAACATCAGTGACACACTCGGCTATTGCCTCGTGTGCCACTTTCTTTGTTCTTGCCACAGTTTGACGTCATCTATAATCTATAATCTATAACTGAACAGACACACGCCAACATAGAATCTATTTGTTAAATAGATAGTGTGTGTGATGTTATTGGCCATTTTATTTAAACTTCAACGTAAAGCTACAACGAAAACATTCTTTCACTAACCGAAGCAATCTTTTCCGCTACCAAGAAATCCTTTCCTACAGGTACAGGTGTATCCGTCTTTTGTGTTATTACAGATTGCGCTGGGATGACAATCGTCTAAGTTTAACGCACATTCATCACCTTCCTCTGGATGAGAAGAAATAACGAGTTACTTCGTTCTTATGGTCGTGGCAAAACTAGACTAATGAATCATTGGACGTTTCTTGATTATGTTCGACGAAGTAATGTCATGTCATGAAATGTAATGTAATGTGATGCAATGTAATGCAGTGAATGAAATGTAATGAAATGCAATGTGATGCAATGTAATGCAATGCAATGTGATGCAATGTAATGCAGTGAATGAAATGTAATGCAATGCAATGTGATGCAATGTAGTGCAGTGAATGAAATGTAATGTAATGCAATGCGATGCAATGTAATGCAATGCAATGTGATGCAATGTAATGCAGTGAATAAAATGTAATGTAATGCAATGCGATGCAATGTAATGCAGTGAATGAAATGTAATGCAATGCAATGTGATGCAATGTAATGCAGTGAATGAAATGTAATGTAATGCAATGTGATGCAATGTAATACAGTGAATGAAATGTAATGTAATGCAATGTGATGCAATGTAATACAGTGAATGAAATGTAATGTAATGCAGTGTGATGCAGTGAGTGGAATGTAATGCAATGTAATGTGATGCAAGGTAATACAGTGAATGAAATGTAATGTAATGCAATGTGATGCAATGTAATACAGTGAATGAAATGTAATGTAATGCAATGTGAT
>JAOCPT020599745.1:0-10565 GCA_026546935.2 Palythoa grandiflora | reverse complement strand
CCCCCCCCCCCCCCCCCCCCCCCCCCCCCCCCCCCCCCCCCCCCCGCCCCCCCGACAGAAACATCGCTCTGGTGTTTCTCGTGGGAAAATCGATATGTGACTCTTTCCTTACACTGCAGGCGTTCGAGAGTCCAGCAGAACGTGCTGATCTATCTGGTGTGCCTCCACAGTACATTGCTGCTGTGTTGAAACTTTACTTGCGACAGGTAAAAGTGTGATAACAGGGACCAAAATTTTATTTTAGTGCTCTACGATTTTCTCATTATCTAGTTGTTGCTAATGCAGAAATTGCTTGTGTTCGTTTATCAAAACATTCTGTTACAAATTTCGCTATCTCTCTCATGCTTTTCCTCGCAGGGTTGATTAGTTTGAGTTTGGTATGACGGGCATCGTAATAAGTAATGTGCTTTGACATAGTTCGTAGTTTAAAGGTAAATAGAGACACAGTCCTAGGACTACATTTTTAGAATTCCAAACCTAAGAATTTCTAACTAGGGGGAGGGGGCTAATTTGCAAGAATTCCCCAAAAAAATTAATTGCCCCCTTTTCCTTTATTTTCAAGGCAGCGTGGTTGGTGCAGTAGTAAGATCTCTGCCTAATCACAAGGTCTTGGGTTCAACCCCCAGCTCAGTAGAGTGTTGAACATTTGTGTGACCTTCTTTTCCGCCAAAGTCGACTCAGCTTTCTATCCTTGAGAGGTCAGTAAAATGAGTACCAGCTTCTGCTGGAGCTGACGTTCATTGACTTAACACTACAGAAACCGGAGATAAGCACCGTCTCCAATTGGCCACTTAGGCTCGTAAAAGGATTTAGTATTTCAGTAGTTTCTAAATGGTGCTCATAGTAAGACGTAATATAAATGAATACTTTATTTAACGTCTTTTGCAAATGAAGTAGTTGCCGTTCTTCCTAGTCAGTGGTTATTGCTCAACAGTTCAGATGTCGAGTATGGAGAAAAACCTGGCTTTGACTTCGTTTAGAGGACACAGATCATTTGAACCAATCAAAAGAAAGATAAAGCTTACCCCAACCCCACTTCAGCCAATCACAAACCGTGTTTGATTCTCTGTCCTCTACACGAAGTAAGAGCCAAAAACCTTCGGAGACAGATCGAGATTAATGGATCTTGGCTCTCATGCAGATCCCAAGGTTCAATCCCTTGTCGTAGAGGTGATCAAAGAAATGGGTTGTGGGAGTGATGACTGCTACACAAATCAGAATCCCTGTGATGTTTAGTAAATAGGTATTTGTTTTACTATTTTTCTAACTACTATGTTATCTTATTGTTCTGTAGCTTCCAGAACCTCTCTTGACGTTTGAACTTTATCCCAAGTTCATTGACGTTGCAAAGGTGAGTTACGATTGGTAACTTTTACAGTTTCTTAATCTTTTCAACTTTTACCAGTTCATTGAACAGCTCATTCTGAGGCTCATCTAGTAAATTTAATTACTTGCTTCTCTTCCACCGCTAAATCCTTTGGCAATAAGCATGCAGCAGTCAGTTGTCTTAACTGGCGCGGCCACATGCAATGTTGCACGCAATTGAAACAAGCTAATGTGAAATTGTTGCATGCAATGCAGCAGAATTAGGATCAGTTTCTATTCCGTGCAACGTTGCACCCAACAATTTTAGAGGAGGCTACAGGATGCAATTCTTCCATTGCCTGTTGTGTGGTCTTCAGTCAGCCACAATCTGCCACAAGGAGGTTAGCTAGCGATAAAGTTATGTTACCTGTTTCAAAGTCCATGTGTACACAAGATAGCAGTCGCTAGTAAAAGCTTGCTTTCCGCGTCTTTTTTAAAAATATCCAGTCTGTTAAGTTTGAGACTTATTTGTTCACGAACATATTTAAATAAAATCGCTTATCGTAAATTTACTTTTATAATTGTTAATTAACTGCAGAACATTACATCTTTATTAAGCAGAACGTCAGATACATTTAAAGATTAAACTCGTTTATCAATACACCCTTGTAACATCCACTGTGTGATTTGTTGTTTGTTCTGCAGGAAAGCTATTCATTACTAAACAGTATGACGGCATCTAAGGGCTCAAGCCAGGATGAAGAAAACTTGACACACTATCAAAAAGTTATTCAGAAACTACGAGAAGTCGTTGTGCAATTACCAAGACCCAACTTTGTTACAGCCGCCAAAGTGATGGCACATTTAAATAGAGTTTCACAAAACGAAAAATACAATCACATGTCCGCTAGCAACCTGGGAATAGTGTTTGGGCCCACACTGCTGAGACCGAGGTATGTTGTTGAGAAGAAAAGAACTGGTACTAGAAAGACTTCGTTTTGCTGATCGTGATAAAATTTAATGAAGAGACAGGGAACAAGTTTGCCAGAGTCTCACGCAGTTTTTCCTTTTTCAACATTAGGGTTAATTTCATACAATACTTCTTTGTTTAAAAATGGACAAATTTTTTGTCCCTTTACAAGAAATAGTTGAAAACAGTTCTGCCGCAGATGCTTAAAAATGTATTTTTTTAAAGTTGTTAAATTGTTGAAGGAAGATTTGACATGGATGTAGTGAATGCATATTGCTTTGTTCTCATATTTTTGTAGTTATACTGGTGCTCAGTTGTGACAATACAGTTTCATTTCCTGGTTTTGAGTTTAAAAAGTGGGTGCTAAAATCTCGGCATTGGAAAGCCTTAAAAAAACTTATTTTAGATTATCAATAAATTTTCTAGTTATTAAAGGTAAAATTAGTCTTGAAACAATATTCAACATAAATTTTGACTGAGGTTCTTGATGCAGAAAATACTTTGCTTCTTCTTACTCTGTTTGTAAGCACAGAGACTGAAGATAAATGATTTTAAGAGGGCAGCAGAATGGACGTAGTTAATAGCCAAGATGAATAAAATCTGGTTAGTTTCCAGAAATTCAAACTGTCTAGAAGTTATCTACTTTTTAATGAAACTTTCTTTCCAATTTTTGTTTCATTTATCATAGTGAGAAGACAACGAACCTGGCTGCCCTTGTTGACATGAACTACCAAACACGTGCAGTTGAGCTTCTGGTCACAAATCCTGATGTAAGTCAGTCATTTTCTTTTCCAGTTTCACCTTTTCCATTAGGAGATTCGCATGCCCTATAAAGAGGTTCTTGCATAGTCTACATACAGGTTTCGCATATAATCTATATACTGGGTTCCTAAGTAGCCTATATACAGGGTTCGTACATAGTCGATATTCACGGTTCGTATATACAGAATGTTGTTCATAGTCTGTGTAAAGGGCTCGTACATAATATGTATACAGAGTTCGTAGATAGTCTGTGTACACGTTCGTAGATAGTCTATATAGTGGATTCGTAAGTAGTCTATATACAGGGTTCGTACATAGTCGATATACACGGTTCATATATAGTCTACATACAGAAAGTTCGTACATAGTCTGTATACAGAGTTCGTACGTAGTCTATGTACAGGGTTTGTACATAGTCTGTATACAGAGTTCGTAGATAGTCTGTGCATAGGGTTCGTAGATAGTCTATAAACAGGGTTCGTAGATAGTCTGTGCATAGGGTTCGTAGATAAACTATAAACAGGGCTCGTACGTAGTCTATGTATAGGGTTCGTACGTAGTCTATGTACAGGGTTCATACATAGTCTGTATACAGAGTTCGTAGATAGTCTGTGCATAGCGTTCGTAGATAGTGTGTGCATAGGGTTCGTAGATAGTTTATAAACAGGGTTCGTAGATACTCTATAAACAGGGTTCGTAGATAGTCTGTGCATAGGGTTCGTAGATAGTCTATAAACAGGGTTTGTAGATAGTCTATAAACAGGGTTCGTAAATAGTCTGTGCATAGGGTTCGTAGATAGTCTGTAAACAGGGTTCGTAGATAGTCTATAAACGGGGTTCGTAGATAGTCTATAAACAGGGTTCGTAGATAGTCTATAAACAGGGTTCGTACATAGTCTGTGCATAGGGTTCGTAGATAGTCTATATGCAGGGTTCTTAATATAGTGTGGAAAACTTGAAAAAGTCTGGATATCAAAAAAACAGTTTGGAAACTAAAGCAAATGTCCCGAAAAAGTCTGGATTTTCTTGTCATGGTTTCTAGCAGGGAAAAAAACACCCATTGGAACAAAAATTACTGTTGTAAAATTATTTTTTCATTTTTTGGTGAAAACGTTTTTCGAATGAGTGAATGCACGGTAATGTCGTATCTTTGCCTTGCACTCCATTCACTTAACTCAACATGCTTCTATTTTTTCCTGTTTCAAAATGAGTCTTTTGTTCTTTTTAAGGTGTTTGGATCTCCAGACCAGAATGACCCAGCGGCACAAGACACACAAATACAGGTTTGAAGAATCTCAGTTATTCAGAAACAACCAAGTTTCGTTTGTGCTGTGTCATGGACACGTCTTTTTTATCTGCCTAAAATTATTTATCATAGAATTTGAAATTCTGAGTTTGGTCATTTTTGTCTGTCAATGGCACTTTTACATCAGCTTTTTAGCTCCACACCAAACCACAGTTGGCAATAAATGTGTTTGTGCTAGATTAGAATGCGTAGTGTAGACCCTTAATCCGTATGTGCCTTGTGTATTGTGTGTGCGTGATGAGTGCGTGATGTGTTTGCCTTTGTGTGATTTGGGTTCACGATTGTTGTGCTTGTAGTGTGAGAGCTTTGTGTGCGTGATGTCATCGTGATGTGTGTGCATCTGTGTGATTTAGTTGTACGATTCATTTGGGCAGTGGTGATATTTGTGCTCTTGATGACTGCGTGATGTCTGAACGCGATGTTTATTGCATATATGTGATGACTTAATGATGTGCGTGTTACTGCGTGATTTAGGTTTCATAATTTTTTTACATCGTAATGTGTGACGTTAATGCACGTAACGTCTGTGTGATAATTATGTTATCCGTGCGCATGCCTGGGCTTTATAATTGCTCGTGATAGGTAAAGTGAGATTACACGCTTTTTTATAATTATAAGAACAACGAGGCTCAAATTTGCCAAAATTTAAGAACAATTTAAGAACTAGCTCAGGCTAAGGCTAAGGCTTAATAACTAGGGAAGTTTTTGTGGTAGAAAACTTACTAACAGCGATACAGCATAAAACATAAAAAGATTCACTGTAAAGACTGCTTAACAAACAGTGAAGGTAGTTTGCCTCTAAATTCAGCCGTACAATACATGTGTGGCGCGAGGCGTTTCATTTTCCAGTACCTTGTTTTATTTTGTTTTTTCTTCATTAAAAACCGCTCACAGAAATAACAACAAATTAAGAACAACTTGAGGCAAAAGTTGCCAAAAATGTAAGAACAAGTGAGCCTCGGCAATGTGTATGTGCATGATCATTTAACATCTAGTTTCATGCTTTGTTTTTAAATAAACCGTTTGTCTGTAGTCACGTTTTATTTCTTAACCCTTTTGATGCTGCATTTAGGAGTTTTCCTCCTCGTCTGATCTTTCCACCAAACAGCAAAACCAGGACTTGTTTGATTTACAAAGTGTTCGACCCAGAAGTGAGTATCATGTTTGTTTGTTTTGGTATTTGTATTTTTAATTCCCATATAAATTAGTTTTTATATGATGAATACACAAGCGTTCAAACTAAGCTTGTGTTCTCGGCTTGTTCTTTAAAATACCAATTAGCCGATATAACTCAGGGTTAAAGTTTTAACCCTTGTTCGTCTTTTCAACCTTGAATAGGCAGAATTTGAATAAAATTTTTAGTTGACAATTTTGTTTCTTTGGAAAATCTAAACCGTAACTTAAAAAGCTTACTTTAGTGACAGAAATACTCTTTGACTTTTGGCCTAATGCGGGGTGAAAGTAACCGACTTTTGACCAGAGATTTTATTGGTAAAGAAATTAAAGTTTTCCATGTCCCTAACGTTCTTAGTAAAACGGCAGCCACGCAGGCAAGGCATTTGCCAGGTAAAAAAATCATAATTTCTGTCAAACACTGGCTGGACAAGACTGGGTGCTTTGGTTGGTGAAAACTGAGTTCTTGATCTTTAAATTTCTGATTGAAGTTTACCACTTACAAAATAAAAGTAAACCCTGGTTCATCAGCTTTGTTGAATGATGTTTTGTTGGTAAATTACTGAATAGAACATCGTGAACAAAGCCCTATTTTTCCTCGTATCCTTGTTTCTTATTTATTTTTCAGTCTGGGTCGGCAGGCTCTCTCATTACATGGCACAGTTTCGGCCATATTGCATTTTATGGTCCCAAGTGATACACATTTTTTTGTCTTTCCTGCTTCTTCATTTATTCGGTAAATTGTGTCCTTGATCAGATGATTGACTGAAAGACCAAGAACAATTCCTTGCAGCCGTGTAGGTTAATATCATGGGTGCCTACTTGATTGAGTGGTATTATTCTGTCATGTACTATTAACATTGCGTTGTCTGTTCACGCCATGCATGTTGTCAGATAACGAAGCCAATCGATTAATGTTAATGCTACTTTAACGTCTCCTTCTGGCTGAGCATGACTATGGCGAGTAATTATTGAATGTGCATATAAAAATATCACTTGTTAAATGGTAATCTAAAACGAAACTGAGAAAAATGTGATCTTTGAAAATTCAGCAGGACAAATACGGAAAAGCGCTTCTGGGGAGTTAATATTAAGTGAGTATAACCTTGCACGGCAGTTAATACTAATAATATGAGCTAATGGCACACTGAATTAATTATCAGTGCATGCAGTTTTTGAAAACCAGCTTAACATTATCACAAAAGCAAATAACATAGACGTAACTGATAATTAAATGTTGTCCTTTAATTTTGTTCATTGGCACTTAACAAGAATGCTTTGGATCAAGTTTTTGTTTCTTTTAGATTTTTTGTGCTTTATTTGTTTTTGATTTTCTTTTTTGACTTCTTTGTATCCCAAAACAAAACTTCCACAAATTTCTAAAATTACCTTGGCCTTGCTCGATGCTTTGAAAACGATTCATTGGGATCATTTAAAATGGTAAACAGTGTGGCCGAATGTTTAAAGGCCGTGTTACACGAGTCAACTTCCAATGACGATTTTCCGCGCAACAATGTAGCGTGTTGTCTTGCGAGTTTTGAAACCAATTCAAAAACTCGCAACATGTTGCGCGAGCCCTGTGTAGCGCAGAAAATCGCCGCCGGTGACCTGTTACACGCAGAATGATTTTCAACGATACGGTGTGGCGCGAAAAATCGTCGTTGCAAGTTGACTCGTGTAACACGGCCTTTGAACGCTGACAGCTAATTCGGAGTCCTCTGTCCGCCGTTCACGCTGGTTTTAATAGCCTTCTGGCCAGCCTTCAGTTGGGGATCTTAAATTTATTTTAATCATGGCACTTGAAAGGTACTTTCTGGCAGTTGCCATTAAGTTATTTTTTCTTTTATTATTTTTATTTATTTTACATTCTTGTGTTTATGGAATCTCTACAGAAATGCATACAAAATTGTAAATTTAGGTGTCGGTGCTTCTTGTAACAACGCTAACTTAATTATGCTTAGCAGCTGAAAAATGTTTTACCGCATTCACACTCTTTTCTATCATCTTCTCCCCATGAAGATTCATTTATTCAGCGAATGACTGCGTACTGGTAGTGTTTAACACTTAGAATACGAGCTGGAAATCTCTGTCAATTGCTGATAAAAATTAAGAGCGAATGTTTTAGTAGAAATCTCCGGAGAAGAAACATAAAAAGAAGGATGTGTTTTGGTTAAATAGTATTTTAATTTATTCAGACAGTGAATGTTGATGATATGCAGTTTTCGTGTGGTGGACCTTTCGAGTGAAACTTGTCAAATTGATACATTAAAGTTTCTTCTGCTAAAAGATGGCATAGCTCCGTTCTGTGACTACACGAATTAACTAGCATTAGAAACCGTGAGGTGTAATTTCATGCAAAAGAACGCTCACCATCTAACAACAGCTTTGTTCATTTTCATTCATTTGGTCAAGTTGGAAACAAAGTTGCAACCACGCCGCCACTACACCACAGGTGAGAGCTAAATGTCAATTAAAACTGTGGCATTTCATGACAATTACTTCCGTCTAGGGAAAACTGAAATTTAGCGAAGAAACTGGTTACAAGATTTTGAAGGGAAAAGGAAAGATTTTAAAGGAATCCTCGGCAGTACATCAGTAATGGTCTTAAATGAGTTTTTTTGGCATTTGTCCACATCAGGACTTCATATTTGATATTTCAGTTCATGCGGCTTACGCTAAGCGATGTTTTTCACTTTCTTCACGGTTTGAGTATTTTGCGCGCCGCCATCTTGAAATGTGATATTTTGGGGTTGCAGTACCAGTCTCCACTCTCGATAAAACAATAGTATTTAACGAGTGGTGTCTGGCACTGCAGCACATGTCACATTTCAAGATAGCAGCGGGCGGGGAATTCAAACTATGGCCTGAATAATCAAAACATATTGCTTTGCGTATATTTACAAAAAATAGTCAAATTTGACCTTCGATACAGACAAAAGATAAGGAAGAGTCTTAACTCAGGGATGTTAAATTTCATTGAACTGTTTTTCACGGTATTGCACAAACAAAAAAAGTTTGTTTTGCGGTTGCTAGTTTCTGTCACCCAATCAAGAATCTCTTGCACCTCTATTTGTTCGTTACAGAATTCTCCAACTTCTGAGGCCCTGTCCACACGTATCCGAATATTTTTGGAAACCGAGATCTATCTTTTTCTCCGTTATTGAAAAAATTTGCGCCCACGCGCACCGATTTCGAATCGTGTTTGCCCCTCCACAGGTGTACACGAAAACGATTCGAATACTCTCGGTTTGATGTCATCGTTTTCGAAAAGCTCCATTTTTTTATTTTTGCGATAATTCGAAAATGCTGTTTACGTGTAGACGGAAGCCACGTCCGGAGAAAAATAAAATAAGAAAATCTCCGCTTTTAAAAATATCCGGATACATAAGGACGGAGCTTCATGACAACAACTAACCCGAGAAACGAAAACATCGTGATAAGTCCAGGTTTTGGATCATGAAACAAGTCTGGTGCTGTAGGCAATATTTCGACTTTATTTCAAGTCATAACCATGTTATGAGAAAGATTTACAAGCGCAGTTATTTGTAATCGAAAAGTTACCGGTCTCAAGAAGTGTTCATGCTTTCATAGTAAAAAAATAAAGAGATACAGTATATTTATTAGTATTTGGAGATTAGAATAGCTCTAGGTCTCTGGATGCTTTCAGGCATTCGTTTATTGTTGGTTTTGAATTTTTTATGTTGTAAGCCTCAATGAATTGCAAACTCGACCAATTGTCACTCGAATCAAAGACTTCCACGTTCCCATGAACAGCGTTACGTTGAAAATGTTCTTTCAAGTTGACCTTGACCGAACACCAAAATTTCCGGTACCAGACTCGTTTCTTGATCAAAAACCTGGATTTCTCAACGATGTTTTCTTTCGTCGGGTTAATGATTGTCATGGTGCATTTAAAACTGTCAGATTAACATGGTTTTTGTGGACGGTGCCTGAGGCAAGTTTTTACAGCCAACACTAGAAATGATTTAATTGTAAAAGTTGAATTCAACAGACGTTTAGATTCTTTTGCTTATTTATATAAACAAGGCACTTCAGCAATAATAGTCCCGTTCACTTGCCCCATGCCTGCACTCACATGCGGTAAAACCGCTGTTACACGTTGAAACTTTTAGCTGAAGCTTGTTTGCGAGAACGATGCGAAACAAGTCTCACCAGGCGTTGCACCGTGTAACATAGTCGGTTTCTTGAAACGTTTTTGAATTTCCGTTGGAAGACAGGTTTCACGAAAAGTATAACTGCTTTCTACTTTCGCAACAGTCACAATGATCGCTGTGGCGAAAAAAACCCCAAAAATTTCACCGTGTAACATCACTTGGTGAAAGTTGTCTCGCTCGTCGTTACACACGAGTTTCAGCTAAAAGTTTCAACGTGTAACAGCAGCTTAACATTCTGTTGTTCATACAGCCTGCCGTCTCTACCTTCTGCTCCATTCTATTCACACGATCTTGACGACTCATCTTCTTCCTTCGACTTTTCATCGATGAAGTAAGTAAATATTTAAACAATCAGAACTAACTGAACATTAAATCATCTCAATAAATATTATATGAAAATAAAGATAACTTCTAAGAAACTATCAGTGACCATTAAAGGTGTGCAGAATTTTAAATATCCGTTTCTTTTGTCAGTCGAAATTCTGAAATCCCATTCTTTTACAGCACCTTCTAGGTTCTTCTCTTTTTTCGTATCAATAGATGCAAGATTGTAGAAAAAGTTTAAATAAAGTTAGAAAATTCTAAATGTGCGCTTAATTCGTGCCCTCACTCAAAATTTCTAGCCTTGTAGTTTTTCCTTGTGTGCATATCCAGTCTTATTAAACAACTCATGGATTTAGTTTTGGAACACTCCATTCTAAGATGCTTTCAACTTTCCCTAAATTGACCTATCATAAGTCATCTTTAATATATAGGCTTTGAATAGACCTTTTTACGGTTGACGTCACGTCTGCATTAAACCGAGGCGAAGGTTGACCTCGCATAGTTAGAGAAGTGGAAATAATAGACATGCTAATAAGTTTCTTTCTCATGA
>JAOCPT020599712.1:0-10270 GCA_026546935.2 Palythoa grandiflora | reverse complement strand
ACTCTATTGTTTGACCCGCACGAAACCCGAGATCCCGAGTCCCGACGCGATCGGGATTTGGTATGAATCCCGCGAGCGGTACTGTATTTTGTCAGGTCCAAAGAAGTCTGGTTAAATTGAGGTTCGACTGTATCTATATAACAATCATTAACCCTCTCAGCCCATAGCAATTTATCAACATCTAACTTCTCTTTACATAACTCTTAACAAAACAATATAACTGGTAATGAGAAATAGGAAATTGATCAAGTGGAAGTAACTGTAGAAGTTGAAAAGATAAATTCTCCCAAACTGCTTGTACAGAAAGTATGGAACTCAGTTGGGAGAATTTACCAACACGTCATTTGTCGTGCTTGGGGCTTAAAGGGTTAAGCAGCAGGGATGGCATTAACACAAAAATCATGCATTTTTACCCAAAGTGTTTCACAAGAAATGCATTTTGTAGTTTGGAATACATCCCTTGTATGCAAACATTAAATCAGCTCAAAGCTCCACTTTTGTTGTAATTTGTTTTGAGAAAATAAAGCAGCACTTACAATACAACTGGTTTTGAAGTGTATTTCAAGATGTTCTTAAACTGCCATTTCTGGTTGCTTTTGCAGAACAATGGAAATTTGTGGTAATTAATAGGGTAGTCACGTCGGCATAGTGGTCATCACTTGTGTGTCCCACCTCTTTGACCTGGGATCAACTCCAGGGCTTCACATGTGCGCCGAGATTTGTGGATCGTAAATGTGATTCCAAGGGTTTTTCTGTGGCTATTCTGGATTTCCCCCTTAGCAAAAGTTAATTCCCAGGTGATTACATCTGGCTGTGGTGCTTTGCTCTGAGGTTTATAACGATTGTGTTCTGGGACCAAGTGCTTAGATAGCGGCACAGGTCCTTCCATCTGAGATGGTTGAACTGAGTGTTTGTTAATTCAATGGTGATGTGGTTGGTGCACTGTTAACATCTATCCCTTCTAACCACAAGGTCCCAGGTTCAACCTCCATCTCAGCTGAGTGTTTGTTAATTCAATTGTGATGTGGTTGGTGCACTGTGAACATCTATGCCTTCTAACCACAAGGTCCCAGGTTCAACCTCCGTCTCAGCTGAGTGTTGAACATTTGTGTGATCTTCTTTTCCGCCAAAGTTGACTCAGCTTTCCATCCTCCTGAGGTTTGTAAAATGAGTACCAGCTTCTGCTGGGGGCTAATCTGTGAAGGATTAGTGTCCCGTCCTGGGGGAATCAATGACTCTCATCCGCTTAACACTACAGAAACCGGAGATAAGCAACTGCTGCAATGGGCCACTTAGGCTCATAAAAGGATTTAGCTGTAGCGGTGGGAGACACTTGTGATGACTTCTACACCAACCCGACTCCCCTATTTTATACAGGGTTGTAGTCTGACTTAAATTTAGCAGGGGCAGAGAAAATAGTTGAAATTTCTACATCCCTCCCCCCACACATTTCAGTTTGATAATTATTAAGTGGCAGTCACCCCTGTGTTCTTAGTAAAATCCTGGGGTAAACAGTGTGAATGACTTTTGTTATTTCAGGTTTGGCAACTTGGCTCCAGTACTCCAAACTTTACCCTGGAAGGACATGAGAAGGTAATTGATGTGTTTAATCATATTTATCATACTCTACAAGGTTTCATCTAACCTTACTTGTGTTTTCCTCAATGTATAGTATTGATGCTATTTTGTTTGTTATTAGGGAGTAAATTGTGTTGACTATTTTCATGGAGGGGAAAAGCCTTACCTTATATCTGGAGCAGATGACCGGTTGATTAAGATCTGGGATTACCAGAACAAAACCTGTGTGCAGACACTAGAAGGACATGCCCAGAACATTTCATGTGTAGGATTTCACCCTGAACTTCCGATCATTTTAACAGGATCCGAAGATGGTAAGACTTCCTGTAGAATTTATTATTGTTAGTAATATTCAAAGATTTGCCAAGAGCAGTCGGTAGGACTGTTATTTTATTCAAGCAAATATCTACAGACTTAAATGTAATGTGTACACAATGTATAGGAGATTCAAAAGTATATTAATCTAAAAACTGCTGTCTTGCTTCAAGCTAATTTACTTTAACCCTTAAAGCCCCAAACACGACAAATGACATCACTACTTTTTGTATAAGCAATTTGGGAGAACCAGAATTAAAACGTAATTTATAAAGCAAGTAGTTACTGGAAATGTATGTTTAAAGATGAATTCAAGATGCTAAAATTTGAAAAAGCTGTGCAGTATTTCTAAGCATCAGTGCAACAGGTTGTTTTTAATTTTTAAAGTGTATAGAAAAATGTTGTTTATTTTATTGTAAATCGTTTATTTAAAAAACACAACTAGCAGCTGTAAGCTGAATTACTTGCAATAATATATATTTACAATAGTAGAATTAAAAAGTTAAGAATTAAAGTGTCTAATAATATGGTAATTTAATCCAATTGTAGTGCCATTGTCCTTAAAAAATTCATGAAAAGCAGACTTAACATCTTTGTGAACTTCTGTATAGGTACTGTTCGCATCTGGCATTCCAATACTTATAGGCTGGAAAGTACCCTGAACTATGGTCTAGAACGTGTGTGGACAATGGCTGTGATGAAGGGTTCTAACAATGTTGCACTGGGGTATGATGAGGGCAGCATTTTGATAAAGGTAAATAAGAATAATTGTCTCCATAAGCCTCTCAGGGCAAGTGTGTGTAACTTGAAACTGAAAACCCAAATGTTTTGATGTTTTGAAGTAATTGCTCTGTTTCTTTCCTAGCTTGGCAGAGAGGAGCCGGCTATGTCGATGGACTCCAATGGAAAAATTATTTTTGCAAAGCACAGCGAAATCCAACAAGCGAACCTGAAAAATCTTTCAGGTGAGCAATTGTAACACAACAAGCCACAGAGTGAATAATTTATGATTTTATTTACTGTATAACTATATAAATATATTTATCTTTTGATATGTTATATACAGTCGATTCCAAGGGATTTCAAAGCATTTTGCAGCTTTTCTGCAAGGAAATTTGCATGTGATAATCCTAACAAGGAATGAAAAATATAATTTCTAGCACAGAATACCTTCTTCACCAAGATTTCATGAAAATAAACCATGTTCCATTGTGTTTCACATGTTTTCTTGAATTTTGCCATATTTTGCAGATATTCATGAATTTCACAGGTCTGCAACAGTGTGAACCTGTTATTAATAATATAAGTTATTACTATTGATGATAAAGTGATGAAAAAACATATTTTTTATAATTTTTAGATATAGAAGTTAAGGATGGAGAAAGACTTCCTCTTGCAATCAAAGACATGGGTTCTTGTGAAATCTTCCCGCAAAATCTCTCCCATAATCCAAATGGAAGGTATGGTTAACTAATAAAATTTCAACATCTTATGTCAGCACAGATAAAAATACTGCTAGGAATGTTATGCCCTTAGCTAGCTTAATTCATTTACGAGCCTAAGTGGCCCATTGGAGCCAGTGCTTATCTCCAGTTTCTGTAGTGTTAAGTGAATGAGAGTCACTGACTCCTAAACAAGACACTAGTCCATTGCAGGATATGTCCTTAAGCATCAGGAAATTGTTTGTATAATGTTTTGGTTGGTGATAGTTGCATTTGTAGTTGAAAAACTGTTGGTATGTAAACGGATAAAAAGTGGGTAATTATCCATACTTTTAGGTTACATTTTAAACACATGTGTGTTGAGATCCCTAAATTGTTCTACATGTCTTATTAAAGAACTTATTATAATAATTACAATTTCCTCAAGTCTGATTGGCCCATTCTGAACTCTATTTTTCCCTAATCGCCTTGGAAAACTATATCCAATAACAAAACTCTGTTATTGGCTACCTGTTATTGGGAGAGTTGAGTGAACCAATCACAATCTGGGCTTCAGGTTTCTGACTAATCAGCAACAAGTAGTGATAACGGAAAGAAATTGACTCCACTCATTGGCATTACCAATACAAATGTTATGAAAATTAGTAGAATGTGTTTTTATCTGCAGAGATTACGTCTTTCAGTTTAGTTTTCAGAAATTGTAGTTATTGTAATAATAGGACTTTTTGTTTGTCCAATTCTGTCAGTTATCTTTACTTGTGATTAAACAAATTGGATTCGCGCTTCGCCCTCATCCAACTTTATATGCATAATGATAACAGATCGAATTGGACTCAGCTTGGTTCTATTACCATTACTTATTATTTATTAATTTATTAGTATTACATTTAATTAATTCTCAGTGAGTGCTGCGTGCTCATCCAATTTTATTAATCATGCATAATAATAACAGACCAAATTGGACTCCACTCAGTCCTATTACCATTACCATTACTTATTATTTTATTAATTTATTAGTATTACAAAATTATTTGTCAGTGGCATGGTAAGCACAGTGATAATATCTCTTCCTTCCAGTCACAAGGTCCTATCTTCAAATCCCAGCTTAGCCAAATGGCTAAGGTGACTCAAACCAGTCAACACTTTCAAGAGACCTTGTTATTAGAAGGATTGACACTACAACACTTCATAACCTAACGGAAATATTGTGGTGGTACTATGTTTAACATCAATTATTACTGAATAAGATGCAGACGTTTTCTTTATGTAACAAGGTACCATGGCAACAGGAAAGCCTTGCAAAACACACTATATTTTGGCTTTAGCTGCTCATATCTGAAAAACTTGGTGACTCCAATTTTTTATTGCACAAAAAAGATCAGCAGGCCAAGATAAAATTCTCTGCAAAATTTATATAAATTCTACAGAGCAAACTTAGAGCTACTCTAAATTTCAAATTTGTTAAGGTGGCTCTGAATCCTTTTTGTGGAAAGTTTTTAAACTTTGCAGAAAGTTTCATTCTGACATGCTAATTACATTTCAGTAACGAAAAATGGGGGTCACTAAGTTCGTTTTGAGATATGAGCAGCTAAAGCCAAAATATGGGGTATTTTTGCAGGGCTTTACTGTTGCCATGGTAACTTTTGACATCACAAGAGTGACCGAATCTTTTTCAGATTTTAATTGATGTTTGATATGATATGACATTGCTGTTAAGTGATAAAGTGTTGTACTTCTAATAAGAACGTTTCTTTTAAGTGTTGAAACTAGTGTGAGCCACCTTAACATTTGTGACCTTTTTTTCTGAGAAAGTTGTCTCAGCTTTCCATCCTGTCAAGGTTGATATGATGGCTTGGTGTCACACTACAGAAACAGGAAATAAGCACTGGTTCCCATGGGCCACTTGGATGTTAAAAGGATTTAGTTAACAATTTCAACTTAAGGTTAGATATGTTAGAAAACAAATGTTCCAAGCATTATGCCTTGATTACAGCAAATTAGAGGCAATGATACTGTTAGCTAAATTATGTGCCAAAGTGGCCCATTGGAGCTGGTGCTTATCTTCGGTTTCTGTAGTTTTAAGCAGACGAGAATCATTGACTGCCCCTGGACGGGACACTAATCCATCGCAGGTTAGCCACTAGCAGAAGCTGGTACTCATTTTACCGACCTTGGTAGGATGGAAAGCTGAGTCAACTTTGGCGGAAAAGAAGGTCACCCAAATGTTCAACACTCGGCTGAGCCAGGAATCGAACCTGGGACCTTGTGGTTAGAAGGCAGAGATCTGCTTTCACTGCGCAAACCACGCTGCCATAGAAAATGATGCTGTATTGGTCAAGTAAGAAATCACACTCAGTATGAACTGCCCATTGTAACTTCTTTTCTTGTGATTCTGTAAGAATTTCCAAGCCAAGTTAAGTAGAAAATATCAGTTTGTTTTCCTACCTGTGCAAGTTTTTGAATTTCTTTTCGTTTTGGGGTTTGGTTTTGAGCTGCTGTCAACCAAAACCTTTTTCATAATAATTTAGTGCTCCCTAGAAAATCACAATGCATTAATTACAGACATGTAGATTTAACAGTTGTGTTACTGCTGTCTCGCCATTGTCTGATATGCAGTCTGTTTGAATTATGACGTGATTGACAATGGTATTTAAAGCCAATTCCAGACAAAGAATAAACATCAGATTTATGTAGGAATGAAAATGGTGGTGATACTCCTTTGAAATTGATGTACTCCATGCTTGAGTTTATGATGAGAACCTTCTGGATCAAACTGCACATTTGTAGTTGATGTCCTCTTAAAGTTTGCCTGAAACTCAAGATCACTCGAAGACTTTTAACACATTTTTTCCTGATCAAATGTTTTGCTTATACCCCTGAATTCCTGTTCATTGATGAACTCGTGGCAGAATATTAAGATTGAGTGTCTGTGTTGACTCTGAAAAATCGTTAGTGGTGGTTTAACATACTTGTTTATTACTTTTACTTTTATTGGTAAAAAACTCTAAATGAATAAATACTGTATGATAACAGACCAATTTCGTTGTATTGAAATTTCAACTTGGATTTGATGCTTAGGGGAACAAAAGAAGAGAAATCCCAGTAGGCATTTTATTCCTTTTGTTTTATTCCTCGTAGCCTGGGATCCAAATTAGGATTATAATATATCTAAATTGGTCTATTGCCCTATTTGTAGACAAAGACTGAGTTGTGAGGACACGGCTCAATGAGGTCGGACCAGAAGCATTTCAAAGCACCTCTGGCAGTCGCTCTACAGTCCTTGTATGACCCAGTCCATGTATGACCTCGGAGCACAGCACCTTAGGGGTGTTTGTAAAACGTGGATGACAGATGGCAGATGGCGGATGGCGGAAAAAAAATTGAATTAAGAAAAAATTAAAGAATTAAGAAAAATTAAATAATTGCATAAATGACTTTCATATATCGACTCACTATTTGCGCTTAGTCCATCTCCACTTATTTGTATGTTTACAATCTTTTTCGAGCAAAAATATAGGGTCGGTCGGTCATTTGGTTGGTTCCAAAAAAAGAGTTAAAAAACAATCAGCGATCTAGCGTTTTGCATGCATAGTATTTACGATATGTCGCTCTATTTTAACGTATAGTGTTGTTCTTTATCGTAAATTTATTGTTTTGTAGCGTAAATGCTGAGTTGAAACATAAAACAACTGGTTCGCATGCATCAGTGTCTGGGCATGGCTCAGGTCGATTTGAAACCCTAGGAGGTACAATCCAAAAGCGCACATTCAAACAATATTTTAATCAATTTAATAAAGCTAAAGATAACATCATCAAATATTTTCACTAAATCATCGGATTGTCACTAAATCATCGGGCATTCATTGTCACTTTCGAGGCTAGAGCAAATCGAGGAAGTTGAGGGTCAAGGGTCTATTTTTTTAGCCTCAATTAACTCGTTGTACATTTGAAAAATAAAACACCAGTTCCTGATGAGTACTTTTACATACTGCCGTGAACTTTACTATAATTATTCGAATAAGCGCCAAATGGTGAGTCGATGTGAAAGTTATTTATGCAATTATGCAATGTTTTTTTTATATTCAAAAGAGGGCGCTTATTCAAATAAATACGGCCAGTAACTGTCAGTCTGATAGCTGCAGCTGTTACCATATTTAAACTTCGTATTTATTTATTTATTTTTTTAATTTATTTTTTTCAATTTTTATCAGCCAACTGTCATCCACCATCCGCCATCCATCATCCGTATCCCCATTTTACAAACACTCGCACCTTAGCCTGTTTAAACTAGCTGGTGTTGATTTTAAAGAGGGATGAAAACCGGAGTGTCCAGGAAAAACCCTCTTAGTCAGATTGAGATTAACAAATGTCAGTCCATGCATGGATCCCATGATTTGGTCCTGGGTGTGTAGCAGTAGGGGGCACAATAGAATACACTGCACCAATCTAAGTCCCTAAACTTGTGCAATTAAAGATAATTAATGTATGACTCAAGATGTTTGCTGGATAGATTGTAAATACAATTATTCATTAGCTTTTTCAAATCCGTTTTTTAAATAACCATTGTCAGCTGGCTAGGGGTCATCAAATTCCTTGTGGTCTCTTGAATAACCAAGAACGTGAGATTTCTCAAATTAAAATATTAAACTACTTACTACTGTATCTCGGTTTTTATAAATCCTTATATTTTGACAAAACATGTGTTCTGCAGTTATGGTTTGATTAATTACACATAACCATATACTGTGAAATATTTTGTATTTATATATAAACTGTCAATTAATAATGAATAATTATGAAAATACATTATTAAAGAGTTGGTTGTAAGTTGTAATACATTGGCATGTTTTTTTGTTTTTGTATGTAGATTTGTTGTTGTGTGTGGAGATGGTGAATATATCATTTACACTGCCATGGCCTTGAGGAACAAAAGCTTTGGCAGTGCACAGGAGTTTGTGTGGGCCCAGGACTCCTCTGAGTAAGTCCAGTAGGTTATAAAACAGGTGAAAGGCATTGTACCGTACTGTATGTTAGTCACCATCCACACCAATGCATTTCATTTGAAAATGTACACTTTTTTATCTTTTACTCTAGAAATTATTTTTCATATTTACTAAGTGGTGATCTTTTCAGTAAATAATGCTGTGTGTTGTCATGTCAGTTTGTCTCTTGCGGTAGCTTCTAAGTTAAAGCTTAAAGTGAATACTCTGCCTTATAAGCACATTTAATCTCTATCTGAATGCTGCTTTCTGAGAATTTTACTAAGACCAGGGGGTGCCTGATACCTAACATAACAGAAATGTGTGGGGGTGGAAATGTGGGTCAGTTTTTATTTTTCCTTGGCCCAGTGCTCGCAATCAACATGGCATGATAGCCTGTAAAAGAGTTTGGCATCCTTTGCATTCTGGGAATAATTCAAGATCGCACCACTAGAGTTTCCAATTGAGCAAGTCAAGTATTGACTGGTCAGTTTATCAAAAATACTCTATCAAATTTCATGTGATGCTCTGACGAAGGGCTAACGCTCGAAACGTCAGCTTTTTCAAGTTCCTATGGTGATGATAATTCGTTTATCAACACTACTACAAGTTTGTATCTACTTGCTTTTAAAAACTATTTACTTAAAGTTTGCCCCAAATTTTACACTTAGCAGTTTTATTTCTAAGCCAAGTGGCAGGTTTTTTAGCTAAGCGGCTTTATATTTTTTTGAGCAAAGGCAAGCAGCTCGCTTGGCTAAAAGGCTGTGGCAGAGAATTGCTCACATGCACTACTGGCAACAGTCGGCACAATGTGATTTAATAGATCGGCTTCATCAGCTTTCTCTTCTAAACAGCTTTTTAAAATGTTTTGGTTGAAAGTACAAATTTCAATCTGAGATAAAACTACCTTGCTTGAAGATTCAAACAATCTTTTCCATGACCCCTTAAATAATTAATTCCGATATAACTCTTGTGTGCATAATTTAAAGAAATAAATCCTAAATTGAATGTTATTTTAGGCCACTGCCATGTGCTTGTGTAAGTGTAAGTTATAAGGCAGGATATTCATTTTAGTATTAAAGTTCTCTGAAATAATGGTAACTTTTTTCTTGCTTTGCTTTTTAGCAGATTTATAAATACAAATATGAAAAACTACTAATTTTACTGACGTTTATAAATTTGTTGCTTTAAGGTATGCAGTTAGAGATGGGAGTAAGATCAAACTGTTCAAGAATTTTAAGGAAAGAAAGTCTTTTAAACCGGACTTTGGTGCAGAAAGTAAGTTTACACATTTCTTTACAAAAAAGAGTGTTTATCTTTAAGAATAATGCGTGCACATAAGCGCCTGTTTCTACTGCATGTAGATATAGAAATAAATATATAATACCACCATACAATTGTAAGACAGCAGAGTCCTGAACCAGAGTCCTGGGGTATTATCAGGGGCAATTCATTTTCCATCATAAAGAATTGAAAACGAACAACCAAAAGCTTGTTAATGAATATAGGGTGTCAATTTTACTGCCGGAATACTGAATGGTTACAAAAAATCTTTCGCAGTTTTTTTAATGGTATTAGCTGGTTAGCTTGAGATTCATTTTGTGGTGTTGCAGGCTAGCTTACCAAGGCGGTGACATAGTGGTTACCATCTATTGATGCAGTAGCTACAAAAATGAATTGGTCTACTTAAAGGTAGTAAGTAACACCAAAGGTAGTAAGGGGTAACACCAACTACCCATATGGCCATAGTGCCTAAACACAGTGGATGCAAGTTACAATTTGTACATAATTATGTGCTGAACTTGGGAGTTTATCTTCTCAATAACATCACACAGGTGCTATGCTTGCTTTTTACATGCAAGTAGTAGTAGTAGTAGTAATAATAATAATAATAATAATGATAATAATTCATTTCTATCGCGCAAATTCAACAAGGTTTTCAAATGCACCTTACAA
>JAOCPT020599668.1:0-10271 GCA_026546935.2 Palythoa grandiflora | reverse complement strand
GTCGCCTAAAGTCGCACAAAGTTGCCTTAAGTCGCACAAAGACGCAGTGGTTTTTTGTCTACTTTCTTCTTAAGTCGAGTCGCAAAAAGTTGCCCTAAGTCGCACAAAGACGTAGTGGTTTTTTGTCTACTTTCTTCTTAAGTCGCCTTAGGTTGCGCAAAGTCACCTTTTTCGCCAAAGTAACGGCGACTTTGGGTCCCAGATGAGGCCTTTCCTCGTTTCCGCACAATGATAGAATAACGAATCAACCCGGCACTCTCCTTTTCTGCTCATCCTGTTTTTTTGATTTATTCTTGTAACAGTTGTCATTAACATAATTGAGAATAGCAGTAGTACCGATGAAGAAGAATTGAATTCTGGAGATTCTAGAGAATCAGGTCCGTCAGTTTAAATATGCATCCCATTTTTACAAACATTGAACGATTTAATATTGCTTGAAAGTACATTTTGTAATAGTCTCATCGTTTATTAAAACATGAGAAAAGTGCGAACAATACAATTTCGCATTATAAACTCGTTTTTGAGTACAGTTTTTTGGGACTTCATACTTAGGATAACAATAGAGATTATATACGGGGGTCTGAAAAAAGCTAATGAACATCATGAAGGGGTATGAAATTTTTTTCGGAAAATTAAGACAGGGCTCAAAAAAATATGATGTGAAACATCAGATTTGTCCAATCCCGGTACTCCCATGAATACCGACCGCTCCCTAAGCGTTGAAATTTTTTATTTGGGTTGCATGTAAACTTGCCGAGTCCGTCTTTTCTTTCTCCCACTTGCCGCTGCTTTTACTTGTTTACTGTTCTCTTGTCATCTTTCCTTTCCTTTCTTTAATTTAAATCATTTTCATCAAATTTTGTTTTATTAAATTTGCTTTAAGATTGGTTCTGTCTGGAAAGATGCTTTTGTAATTTGGTTCGTTTTCTTTAAAAAAACATCCAAATTTACCCACTTCTCTAAAAACTGAACTTGTTCCGAGTTTTAATTTTTGTTCTTATTTTCTAATAAAAATATACAGTACAAACTTTGCACTTTTCATTACTTTTAAATCATTCTTCATTTATATCTAATTTGCTGTTTTCATCAGAGGAAACACTAGTTGTTATATTTGAAAGTTCGAAGTCATTATCGCAATTTCGCCCGTTTAGTTTAACGTTTAAAATTAAATCCGGTCAGTTGACGTTCATTCATGGCTGATATTTTAAAATAACCGTTATAAAAAAAAAACTCTTGAATTTTATCAGAATAACTTGTATGTGTTTAAGTGTCTTCTCTAGTTTTAAATTTTCTCTTTTCAGCTCAGTGTTCCTTGTTCTCTACTTCTTTTCCTCTCTTCCATTATTTGCGAACATTGCAGTTTACCCAACACGCATTTTTGTATTTTAGGGTTGACACGACTGGCTGAGATCTAATATTTATTTTTTAGTTTTTTCTCCAAGTAAAGTTTTGAATTTAACGCGAATTCCTTAAGCTGCATATATGATTAAGTTTTAAGCGCATTTTCAAAGTTTGAGAATTTTAAATTTTTTTCTTTAAAAAAACCCTAGAAATCTTCAGAGGCTGACCCCCCTCTTCGAATATTAATGGCATCAAATTTTTGCTGCTTGACCGATTAACAAAAGCTTTGGTACAACTATTTTTGTTTGTCACCACATCTATTGACACTAATTAGGTGACGTTACAACTGACATTGTAACCATAAGTCTTAGAAGTTGTGTTTTGACTTCCAAATTTCAACTTTTTGTAAAAGAGTGACAAGATACTGACAATTTTACATAGTTTTTATTTAGCTTTTTAAATCGCTAAATGCTGTTTTCTCATCATTTTCAGTATTAGAATTCAAACGTGAACAAACTATAAAAAAATTAAAAATTCAGATTAGTGCTCACTGACGTCATTATGTGGCTACAGTTGCCATGGAAACCAATTAGACACTACGTGACTATGCTTAATTGAAAGTATAGAGGAAGTTGATTAAGCTTCCATATATAGTGTTAAGGTTACCGTATACCTTCAGGGGTGTTTTGCATCAAAACGATACAGCGCATCTTTTTTAAATCGTAGATACCTAAACCTATATATCAAATTAAAGCTTATAGAGCTCGCTTTCGAACTATATTAAAAATTTTGAATTAAATTGAATGTTTAGATTTTTTACGTTCTCTAGAAATAAGCGACAAAATCGCCTTACGAAAGTTACAAGTCCCAGCGATTATTCATATTTATTGATTTAATCATTCCCCCAGTTTCCATACCAACAGCGCTAAAAACACGTGTCTGCGTTTTTTAATATTCCATTGCAAAGACAAGTTATGGCGCTTTTTCGAATTAGGGTTAAAAAAAACAAAAAGTTTTTCGAAAAACAAAAAACGCAGACACGTTTTGGTTCTTCATATATGGAAGAAGCTACTGCAAAAATTTTATGGAAAACGAACAAATTCCCTGTGACTTGGAACTCTCTAAAGGCGATTTTGTCGCTTATTTCTAGAGAGCGTAAAAAAATCTAAAGATTTATTTTAATTCAAAGCTTTTAGTATAGTTCGAAAGCCAGCTCTATAAGCTTTAATTTGATATATGGGTTTAGGTATCTACGGCTTAAGACAAATGCACTGTATAAGTATTGTTTGACGCAAAACACCCCCGAAGGTATACGGTAACCTTAAATGTTTGTTTTAATATGTTTCTATTGATGTGGAACAAAATAAATCATTTTAAAATTACAACATTCAAATATGAAGACTCTAACACGAGTTATGAACAATATGGTTAAGAGTACTATATCTATAATTACTTTTGACAGCGACTTTTATGATACGTGGTTGAGTAATACAACCTGTAACGTTCTTTCGTGCTATAGCACTGTTTGTAGGCTTTTTTTTCAGTCTCCAACTGGAAATTATATGTGCTTTATGTTTGAACAATACAGTTTTACATTCAGAAAAGGGAGAGATAAATTTAAGCTTCTTCAGTTACGGAAACATGAGCACATGCATTAGGTTCGAGTCAATGCAATTTCGGTGCAAAAAGAGTTGAGTAATTTCGCGCGCCCTGATTGGTTAGTTCTAGGCCCGTAACTTACGGTACAGACCTATCAAACTGTTGCGTTTGTTTTGGTTTTAAAAAATCGGCGAATTAAAAAAAATTCCAAGATCATTATTTAACAAAATACTGTTCAAATAATTTATTACAGCAGTGATGAAGAAGAAATGCCAAACTTCGAAAGTGTGATTAAATTCAATCCCGAAGGCGAAGTAATAAAACATATACGGCTTTTGTCGTTCTGTGCGTACGCGACGGCGTGTTACCAAAAAGAGACAAAGCCATATAATAAACAACTTATTAGTCAATTCAATTTCGGTGTAAAAAGAGTTACTATTTCAACTTATAAGAAGCAGAGTACGGAATGACTTAATGAGTTTAAAAACATACCGAAACCAACATCTTTTTTAAACACTTGAAAACAGTTGAATCTTTATTGGCTTCCAGAGCTCAGAAAATGAAAACTTCAGTCCAGCTGAGATGCACTTACAGTGTGTTCCAGGGTGTTTGCATGAATGCTGTCGAACTTAAATATATAGCACTGGTCTTTAAATTACTGACAGCTGGAATTTAAAGATTTGAGAGTACGTTATCAACTTAACTAAAAATAAACATATAATTGATAAATGTTACCTGGATATACAGGATGTTCTAAAACACAGACTAAACCAGGTTGTCTCCAGAAATATATTTAATCACAAAAATTATTTTGTGACGCTCAAAAAAGATTATGAGTAAAAAAATAACAACGCTTTCTTCTTTTGAACAATTTTTTCAATACGAATCTTTTGAGCCTTCACCGCCTTTGAATCGTTGTTCTTGGGATTTCTAGATCTAATCCTATTATTGTTAACGACATGAACAGCTCTGTAAACAAACCATTATGGAAGAAAGACAAATTAGTATAAAATTGTCTGTGAATAACATGAAAGAGCTTTATTTTGTTCCTGTACAAAAAAACAAAAAGTACGAGAGACCGTCATAATAAAAAATGTTGTGATTTTTTTCAAACACTGTTCCTGTTTATTTGACAGTGATACAATTTGTTTATGGTGAGTCCCGCAGTTATTTTTAGAGCTCTATGTTTCTACTATTTTTGGTATCACAATTAGTTTTTATTTTAATTTGTGGCAGCAGTTAAGTTAATTTCGGGTGGTCTCTCGAATTTACTTTAGATTGTGTTTTTTGGACGGTTCCAGAAGTTAACTTTTGATCCCAAGATGTATCGCACGCCCTACTACTGATGCCATACTGTTCTCTTTTTCTTTCGGTGTGATGTCACGAAGAAATGTTTTGAGAAAGCGGAATAAACAGAGGGCTTTTTTAAAGCTCACAATAAAACGTAAACAAGCCAGGCTAATTAACTCCAAAAGCAAAACAAAGAACAGCACATAACACATGATCCATCCACAGAATACATCCCTCTTTCCTCTCAACAAATCATAAACTAAAGCAAGCAACACTTACAGACACCCACACGTCACCATAACCTTTTCCCACCACAACTCCATGCACCCCCTCGGTATAACCAAGAATACTTTACAGGGATCAAACAACTCTTCCTTATAATCACACCCACAAGTACCATTAGCCCTTCTGTCTTTACCGCTTAAGACTCTCCTCAACCCAAGCACGTATAAATTACGTCGTTTGTCTACTTTTCCCTCATCATGATACTCATGCACATGGCTGCCCGCATCCCAACCCCATCAAATAGAAACGCTTGCTCAGCAGAACACCTTTCGGATAGCTTTATCCCTCTTAATTTCGTTTGAACTTTCATTGCATGGGTTTATAGGACAGTACTTAGCCGATGGCCATCTGACAATTCAATGTCAATGTCAAGTTCATTTATTTTATCAATAATAATTGTTATTTACAGAGCTGTGTTTTAGAATGGCGAGGGGGATCACAGCAATCCGCAAGTCTTATACTAGACTTTCGCAAAGTCCTTCCCACGATTTCTTCGGATGCGGTACTGGGGAGACTCCTTCGGCGCTCGTGTCGACTTGTGGCAAGTCTAGTCTTAGTCCCTCACGTAATTTTGAGAAATATCTTATAAACTGTAATAGGGATAGAAACATGGTTGGCTGCTACAAATATGTAATGCATGAGATGTCAGTCAAGAAGGAGACGAAAAGAAAAGTAAGCGAAAATAGAAAAAATTGAAGACTAAGTATTACTGGTTTTTAGAAAGAAATTTAAAAATTTTTTTTGAATTTGAAAATGAAGACAATGTATTTGCAAATTGAATATCAGCTGGCAAAGAAATATTTCCGTTTACTTTTCAGTTTCAAACAAAGTTGACGGTGGAAATAGGCAAAATATACACATTACTTATCGTGAGAAATCAATAGGAAATACGAAAAAATTCAGACTAGAGCTTGAACAATAAAGTAACAATCTTGAAGTCAGACATTCCACCTGTCAAGATTGACCCCGATAACGTGCTGTCCTCACGTCCTCAGGATGAGATGGGATAAGGTGCCGGTCCTAGATCCTAATCCGCCTCTTTTTATGACGTCATAAGACATTTTTTTAACTTTGTAATTCTCAGCATAATCTCAGTATCAGATATTTCAGCTATGTGGTTCCTGAGTAGCACATTCAAAATCAAGTATTCTTATAACATGAATCAAAGGCATGTACCGAGAGATGAATTCTGAAGATGCTGAGACTTAGAAGTCAGACTTAAAAAACCGTTTTTTATTGAATGATCCATTATTTTTGATAGAAGTAGCGAATGAAATTCCAGTTAGATTTGTGATTTTAAAAAATCAAAGCCACAGCAAAGAACATATTGATAATTGACAAATACAAAGAGCTTGTGTTGGCTAATTATAAAGGTCCTGACCTAAATGGACATGATGACTGCACGAAAGATGTTATAAAAGAGCTATATGTACAGTATGAAGAAGAAGAAGAAATGAATGATTCGGATGAAGAAAGTGCAGAAGTAGAAGATAAATAGACTGATGACAACTACCATGTGGCTATAAACCCAGTTAATCGTTGATTAAAGCAATTATAGAAGTATATTGAATTTCGCGTATCCTTTTTTTCGCGAGTATTTAATCTCGGAATTTTTTACATATCGCGAAATCAAAGCCTCGCAAAAATTAGTACGAATAAGGTAGTCAAAACACCAACGTAGTCGTTGTGACAGAAGTGCTGTTTTTCGTTTGTTTTTGGAGTTAATTGCGCTTATGTGCTTAGCTCATGCATTTTTTTTATGCGGAAAGATTACTGTTTTTTTCATTGTGTTATTGAGAACACTTGACATGATTTGTAGTACAGACATAACGGTTTATCTATGATTTCTTGCACGTCTGTAAAAGCCAACAAAACCTGTGACAAAAATTTGTATAGCTTAATAACCTCAGAAAATGCGCGATTTTTGTAGAACTTATTGAGCAAGGACTTCATAAAAATGTACATCAGTGATTAAAGCTCGAACTTAATCAAGTTGTTGTTCCAAAACAGGATCCTGATTTTTTTCTTTTTGGAGTTAATTGCGCTATGTGCTTAGCTCATGCATGCATATCAGGATATCGCCTCACTGTTTGAACATGCTACAGAACTTATGCGGAAAGATTACTCAACAGTTTTTTCATTGTTATTGAAAACACTTGAGATACTTTGCAGTATAAACAGACATAACGGTTTATCTATGATATTTCTTGCACGTCTGCAAAAGCCAACAAAACCTGTGACAAAAACTGGCATAGCTTAAATATCTCAGAAAATGCGCGATTTTGGTAGAACTTATTGCGCAAGGATTTGCATAAAAATGTACATCAGTGATTAAAGCTCGAACTTAGACAAGCTGTTGTTCCAAAACAGGATCCTGATTTTTTTAGGAGTTAATTGCGCTATGTGCTTAGCTCATGCATGCATATCAGGATATCGCCTCACTATTTTGAAATATTACAGAATTAAGCGAAAAGTTTACTGTGTTTTTTCATTGTGTTGTTGAAAACACTTGACATCTTGTGACATACTTTGCATTATAAACAGACCTAACGGTTTATCTAGTATATGGAAACAAACATAACATTTTCATCAGTTCAAAGCTCTTTTATTAATCAAATTCTTGCATTAAATACAATTTTGTTTTTATCATAGATTAAGTTAGTGTATTGTTCATAAAACAGCGTTATTGTTCTAGTCTGCTTACATCCAATTGTCAAACTTCAATTAAAGTTTAAATGAAACTTCACATTGTCTAGTTTTTGGTTATTGGTCTACAATATCGTGAAGAAACAGATCATGCACGATACAAATTAATAAATATGTTAATCTATGCTATACGGTTTACTCGTGTTATTACTGGGATTTGTACACATTGCTCCATTAACGTCACCACAGCTAGTGTGATGATGGAATGTTATCTTGCGACTTGTACCGTTCTTTAACGGAACCAATACGCATTCGGGTCTTGTGGGTCCTGCTGCACAAACTTGACCGTTGGCACTACATTTTCCAATACAACGAGTGACTATGAAATGAAGGCTCACGGAATTGTCTGTTCTGGTAGAAAGCTTGCTTTCATTCGAGAGGTTAACAGTTATGTTGTGCAAACCACACCATACACGCTTATCATAGACTGCAAGCTTTTTACAGGTTCCTTGAAAAGAAAATTAAAACGTTTTCTATAAATCTTTTACTTACAATCTTTATAAATTTACTGTTACATAAATTTAATTTACTACTACTACTACAACAACTACTACTACTACTACTACTACTACTACTACTACTACTACTACTACTACTACTACTACTACTACTACTACTACTACTGCTACTACTACTACTGCTACTACTACTACTGCTACTACTACTACTACTACTACTACGAAATATAAAGAAGGACTCGATCTTCTGAAATTTATCTAGAAATGGTGCAAAATTTTGAAAGTCTCTCAAAAAAAGAATATGTAAGACTTCGAACTAGTAACCATAAGCTTCTTGTAGAATCGAAATATTATTGTAGACCACAAATACCACGCGAATTTGTGAGTTCTGTCAGTCTTCATGAAGTTGAAGACAAAATTCACGTTCTTTTTAATTGTACCTTATATTCATCTTATAGAGATATTTTTGATGGACGTAACAACATTCTTCAGTTTCATCATGATAATTTATTGTTCCGAAACTTACATGTTTCGAGGCGACCCGCCTCTTCTTCAGAGTGTGGCTTTAACCTGTGTGAACGGTTTATAATACATTTAAGGACAATGCAAAAAGTTGTAATAAAACTTAAATCTCTAACAGTTCAAATAGATCAAAGCCACACTCTGAAGAAGAGGCGGGTCGCCTCGAAACATTTAAGTTTCGGAAGAATAAATGATTATGAAACTCAAGAATGTTGTTACGTCCAGCAAGTTTATCATACTTCTGCTACTAAATCGCCGTTTTGAATAATTTATTTATTTTGTTTTAGTCCCCTAAGTCTCGGACGCAAGTTGAATTTTAATAAATCGAAATTGGTCTATAGAGTTATGATACACGGACTGAATCGCACAGTCCCTTGAATGCCAAGGCATCTGTGTCAAGCAAGCACGCACTGATTAACTAAATCACGCAGTCACGTGAAATTTATTACACATATCTGCTTTCAAGTGATAGTTTCTATTCTTTTAAAACCAAATTTATTGCATTTCATCATCGGTAGTCCAGTTAGTTATGACACCATACCATGATAGAACAACTCGGCTATCTATCACCTTTTATCCAACGCGCGTTCGCGGAATAATTGTTTTAAATATCGTTATCTTTGGATGGAGACACAAACTACTATAACTTCAACCGAGCTTATAGAGCAGTCTACTTCACGTAAGAGGAGCCTCGCCGCTGCTATCTTTATGGGTCCTTTAAATTTGTTCAAGTATTTTTTATTTGAAATACTCGACAATGAGTAATTTTGGAGGAAGGTATTTTCTGCTAAGGGCTGAAAAAATTGCTGACGCAAAACTATTTTAAAAACCTTAACTGTTAACAATTGATGATTATTTACCTGCTATTGCAGAAAAATATGCCATTCTTGTCATCTGGAAATTGTCGACTTTTTCACACAAATTTTCTGCAATGAAGACAACGCTCAGGATAAGAATGACACGTTGAAATGCTCTCAGGGGTATCATGATTGTTTCAGCCTCCCTCCTGAACTAAGACTGACGAAGTTGTTATCTCCTCGCACTAATGGAGTTTATTCATTGCGAATTGAATATGAAAGAAACTGGTTATGGCGTCTGGCCAATCAAAGTCTTCCATTTTGTGAGCAGGTGTGCGTTTAATAATTGAGATATTATTACTTTAAAAATGACTTTGCATTTTGCACGCAATAAAAGTTTGTGTAAGTTGGGAACTTGTGCGCGCTGCTCGTCACACCCAGCAATGTTTTCGAAGAACTAGCTCTGATAATTATAGATATAAAAATTAAAAATTTTATAATAAATAGTTAAAACACAAGACGTTTTTTAACAACTTGATCATCTATAGTGTAATGATGCAGAATCAGTTCAGTATGTGATATACTGAATTGAAGTCTAAAACCAAGGTCATTGTTAAGGAATAGAAAAAGATGGAATGTGATTGATACAGCGGGTTTCATTTGACCGTTCAATGACGAAATTTCAAATGTTCTTTGAAACGGCTGAAACGGTAGAACGATTATGTTGCTAGACAAAGGAATATGAGTTGCTAAGTGGAAAACCACTTGTTAACAGCTGGTAAAAACCACCCGTTATGTCACCCCCAGTGATTAAGAAATGGGCGACAGAATGTCTAAGAAACATGTCGTTCTTTTGATATTCGAGTAATAGTTGTAGACGAAGTGAAGTTTCTTCTTCTCCCCTTAATCAACCAATTTATTTACGCTTAGCAACAATTTTATGTCTAGCAACGTAATCGTTCAACATCATTAAACGCTCAAGTGAAATCTACCTATAGGTTTTGAGGTTTCAAATGCGCAATGTTATAGGCTTAGAACAAACATCGAACTTCACATGTGCCAAATCTAATGCAAACAAGATGGCTGGGATAGCCGTTTACGCGGGATGCCATCACGAGAGATAATATGCTTTGGAAAAAGCAAAGGAGCACGTTATGAGTATATGAATGATTTTGCTTTTTATGAATTCTGTTACGAGTAAGAAAGCCACGATTTTATTTACGGAGCAAAAAACCTCGTAATAAACTATTGTATTGGAAAAGCACCATGTTCA
>JAOCPT020599628.1:0-10272 GCA_026546935.2 Palythoa grandiflora | reverse complement strand
CGTCTGGCGATTTTAGACCAGTTAACTACCCTCCCTAGCAAATAGTTTAGATGCTAAATTATGGGAAAGGCATTTATTAAGTCTTATGGTTCTGGGATAGCTAGAATACTGCTGCAAAAAAAGCTCAAAAACAAGCAACTAACATTACCAAAAAACTCATGAATAAAATTTTCTAGGAAATGTTTCTGCAAGTACATTAATTAAGAGTAAAAATAAAAATACGAATGCACTGCAACTAACCTCATCCCTAACTTCACGCACCATGGAATGGTAAAGTTCGTAAACAAAATGCTTAGAATCAATTTCCTGTAATAACTTGGGATTTGAAGTCACCATCTTAACATAAAGAAACAAGCATAAAATCAATTCTCCTAAACATAGTTATCTTACTTTAAATCACTACTTTTTCAGGGGTGTTCGGAAAACAAAGACCGAAGACTGAAGACCCAGAAAACGAAGACCAAAAAACGAAGACCCAAAATTTTAAAACTGCTAGCAAAAGCAAGGAATTCACTTGTTTCAGTTCTTACTGGAGCAAATAACCAGAGGGTCTTTGTTTTGCCTGATCCGGAAAACTAAGACCCTCGCTACGCTTAAAATCGAAATCCCAAACAGCAGATAAATAAGCAGATTGGGGATATTATTTTTCATGAGTAATCTTTTACAGTCTGAATGCTATTGTTTATTAAATTACAGAATGGTCTTTGTTTTCTGGATCCTGCCAGTACTAGTCAGCCAGCTCAGTTTAAGAAGGCCAAAAGCTGGTACATCGACAAAACGTTTTAACTATGTCATAAACCATTCAGCTAGCTCGTTTCTGTCAACTCCTTTGTTAAATCCAACAACCATGTGAAGCAAGTTCCGTTGCTGTATGTGCTGATGTAAGGGAGATCCAAACGCGATTATCGTGAGGTATTTCTGTCCGTAATCGACATTCTAGACTCCGATCCCGCAGTAGAGAGAATTACGATTGATTTCGAGGTAGCCCTTTGGTCCATACTCTAGCACGCGTTCCCTACAGTAAAGATCCTTGAATTTACCCTGAAATGAAATGTTATTCAAACTTCAAAAACTTTTATTTAAGTGTACGAATGTAGTTCCTGAGCAAATTCACCGTACAACCTGGGCGAGTTCACCGAAAAACCTAGGCGAATTCACCAAAGTGAACATGGTTGAAATTGCACCTGGGCGAGATCACCGTCATTCCCCTCTGGGAAGCTGATGACAAGTGCATTTAATAGGGACGGATTGAATATCTAGAATCTGAATCTATGTCAACTTACATCTGGTTCTGGATGGCCTCCAGGCAACGCAAACTGTCCAGCTGCCTCATAAACTTTATTACTTCTCTTAACAAAAACAACTTGATTATCACTCGATAATACAACAGCTTCCTCACCAAGAGCATCAGAAAAACATGCCCGATGATCATTGTAACGTCTTCTTCCATATTCATTCAACAAGTTTGTATTCTCCTTTGCCATGTTGGTACAAACGAAGTCTCTGTAACAGGTCAAACCCAGATACAGTTTTATGCAATCTGATTCTAGCGATAACTTAGCAAGTCTGAATTTATTACCATTATATAAATTTGAATTTTGTTGCAGTCGTTCATGCCAGACTGTGTCGATGTTTCTTTCAAAATCTTCTGTGGCTGCTCTTCTGTCATATTCTTTAGACAATACGACTCGAACCCAATCCAGATCTACTCCTCCTGTATTTGCGCACCAATGTGCCAAAACTTTGTCACAACTAAATATAACTGAGAATAATTTTTCTGCTGAGGTTAACGTGGAACTATCTACATTTGCGTCCGCCATTTTGAAACTTAGTCTTGCAAAATAAAAGATAACTTCTGATTGGGTAAGGACTGACAGAGTTACTTCAGATCTAACCCAATAAGAGAACACAATAGAATTCAATTATGACCAGCGGTTAAACAAGGCTAATATAGTCACCATAGCAACTAAAGGCAAAGAAACGGCGAGAAAGCACAAGTCTGTCGATGTATTTTGTGTGTACAGAGATCTTCTGCTTAAAATCATGGATTCTGAAGGACTTCATATGAACGTTGATTACGTTGGAAGTAGTGGTGTCATTCTGAGTACAGAGCAGAAGGCCGCTTTGCAGTCCTCGCTGGTGATATTGAAAAGCAATTACAAGTTTCATCGCGTGTTGTTTTGGGGGAAAATTCTTGGAGTGAAAAACGATTACTTCATTGTACAAGGAGTAAGCAAAGATGAACTAAAGGACAGAAAATCACTTTACAGGTAACGTAGTAAATTAGATAAAATTCTAAGACCGAAAATTCAAGGAAAGGATCGGCGTGAACACACTTGGAAACTTGAGTGAGCTAAAAAACAGTTTTACTCAAAAATTTGAGAATTTCAGGTGGTTTTTACTTTGTGACAAAAAATATTAACGCAGTGGCTATTCGTACGGTAACCGTACGAATACTTGTTTTGTCTATTCGTATGGACATTCAAATATGCGCAAGTTGATACTGAAGATGAGTATGCTTTGGAAAATATTTTTCTTTTTTCAATGGCTGGCCAGGTGTATTAACCAGAACCTCCTAAGAAATGAATCAAAGGTTTATAGAAATACTGTGTAAAAGTAAAAAATCTACTGTTAACATAAGTCTTATAAATTAAAGTAGATATAATTTACTGCACTGAATACATTATTTACATTTATTTTAAAAAAGATTTATTAATACTTTCATTGGACAATCCCAGATATATGAATATTTTAAAATATATTAAAACATTTTCAGGATAATTACTTGAATACACTTATAATCACACAACTTGCTGAAATATATACGTGAAGAAGACTCACTGTGAAACTGGAAACTAAATTAACTATATCTCAAAGGCTTTTCAGATGTGATTAACATTAATTGTAAACTTAACCAATCAAAACTGTTCAACTAATAGCATAAACTCTAATTAACAATTAGTATAAATCTACTAGCGTACTATTACCAATGCTGTTCTCTGATTGGCTACTCAACCCACTATCTATTTAACAAATAGATTCCATGTTTGCGTGCGTATGTTCCGCTATAGATAACAGATGACGTCAAACTGTGGTAAGAACAAAAAAGTGGTACACAAGGCGATAGCCGAGTGTGTCACTGATGTTCTTACCACAGTTTGATGTCCTCTATGATCTATTTCTGAACAGATGCTAAAAACATGGAATCTATTTGTTTTATATAATAAAAAATTAAAAAATTTGTAATGATGACATCAAGCGTGCGTCTGTCCTCTAATAGATCACAGGCAAGAACCAATCAAAATGGGAGAATAGCTTTGGTTATTACATAAATTATAATATATGATACTAATTTCCCTACAGCTGTACCTATCCTCTATGTATGGATTATTGGCTGGGTAGTCAGTTGGGATCTTGCTATGAATAACCAATTTAGAGTCATATATCTATATGTTTGAGGCAGCTAAATTTGTAAAACAATTACATTCAATAGAATAATAAACTAAAGCAAACAATCATGAAACCTTTACTTACATCGATCCTTTCTGCCAACATAAACAGTCCCTCCTTTATCTTGTATAGAGCCTGTGAGTGTAGCCCCCCTGATATATTCTCCATCAATAAAATACACTAGATCAGTGTTGATTACTGTCACAGAAATAAAATGCCACTCATTCTGTTGAAGGTTCAACTTTTGCCTATCACTCTCTAGAGGTTCAACTTCTACAAAAGTTGTATTTGATGCAGAGTTCTTATAGTAAAACCAGATCTTATAGTTTTGAATCAGCAACGAGTACACCTGTGTATATGGTGGACTTGTTTCAAGTTTTGAGACAATAACACTGCAATAAAAAGAAAAAATATTAGAGACAAATTTGAAAAGCAAATTGTTGAACATTTACATTATTAGATGATCTATACTACACAATACTGGCTTTTCAACATACAGAATGATTAAAAACTTTTAAAATATCATTTGCTGACAAACACATATTTATATATACAGTATATGAGGTTGAATCATTAGACTATCTTGAATTAGCACTTTCTCATTCCTTTTGTGGCAGCTTTTTCTCGTTTTGGCGATATTTGTACAGTTATTGCACACTGTCTGCACGAATACAGATAAGCGTGATTCTTGAATCCCTAATCATTAATCAAATTAAAATTAAGCATTTTGATCGGCTGAAATAATTTTGAATTGAACGCCATTAAACTGATTGAAGGTACGAAAGTTAAGTATCGCAACATTTCTTTTAAATTGCAACTACACGCTACTCACTGTCGTTCACAATAAAGATTGCAAAACGAAGTAAGCTCACCCTTTGTTATCCGTAGCTTGCTTTATCCAAACACTGACAGCGAAGCCTTTGTTAACGTATTCAATATATGGTATGTCACTTGGTGTTATCCATGAACTTCTACTGAGCTGAAATCGTAAAGAAGCTGCACTGGAACCAGTTCTTGGCGGACCGTTTTCGATGCCATTTCTGGTGCCCTGACCAAGATCGTAACTCCTTGGAGTTTTGCTTCCACACGTTGCACAGCAGCCAAGCTTACATACCTTCTCTGTACATACTTGTACAGAATCTGGACTCGTTCCAGAACTACAATATCTACTAGATACACTGCCGCAAGTTGAAGTCGCAGTAATCGGCTTAAATTCCGCAAGATCGATCAGTTTCGGGAAGTAACCAGCTCCGTGTACAAGATGTCCCCATAATGCGAATATCACCAACAAAGTCGTAGGAGTGTTTGTTCGCCGTCCACGGGAGCTCCAAAACTGTGGATCACACATACTCTTTTACAGGTCTATACACACAGAATGACATAACAAATGACGAAAATTCTTCTGTATCACGTCTTGCAAACAGCAAAGCTCTTTTTTCAAGCCTGCAGTACGCAACCTTTCTTGATATTCTTATAGTTACTACCAATAATACATCTTCTTCGTCTTCGACCGTTCCCCTTTACTTCTAGTCCTATACCGATTTAAAAGCAGAAATATTTCTGAAGAACTTAACAAACGAAACGTCAATTTCTGTGAAAAAAAGTCATAACACAGGACGCTTTCCGAGATCGATTTCAAACCCGTTCTGAGCCCTGATTGGATAACAGAATCAAAGCATAGTGACACCTTGGAAACGCAACAAGACACTTGGCGCGATAACTCTACATACTTGTTTATCGTTATCAATTTAACATGTTTAATCATTAGACACAAGAGCCAATTTATTCAACGTTCTGCTACATTAACAAGAATATCAGTAATGAGGAAAATCACTTCCACATGTTTCCCGGCTTTCTCCGAATCTTTGAGAGATTCCATTGTCTCTAAAACGATTCTTTCCGGCTTACGTTCGAATTCTTTCTATTGGACGTCATGAACTTGCAATAAAAAGGGACTGGATCGAGTTTTACCTGAAATGGCAAATAAAAGACATCCGCTGACCAGAATTAAGAGTTTTCTGGTCGGAAAATTATGGCGGACAAGCTTTTAACGTTTTGACAATACATTTTAATCAAATTCTTTTACACAGTTCTCTTATACATAACTAAATTTCTTTAAAGAAATGATGAATGTAATTGAAGGACTGAGAGCCAGTGCAAAGGGACAGTTAAGATATGACCTTCATTGGAAACCGACCGCCAAATCGCTTGATGAATGCACTTCACCTCCGCGTGTTTCAGTTTGTGGGGTTTTCCGAAATGTTCGTTTGAAGGATTTAGACAAAAACTCTGATTTGCGAATTACGAAAAATTCAGGAAGATCATCTGATATCCCAGTGTTGCCAACCAATAACACGCCAGAAAATGATATATCAATAAAAAAAACTAACGAGACAGATGACACCTCCGTTACCTCGTTAAAACTATCGTCGCAGTCAACAGAGGTTGTTGAGGCATTTAACAATAATATGGATATTTCAGTTGCAATTCACCATTATAACAGCGAAAAGAAACAAGAAATAATAGAAAAAGTCCAGTCACGCAGAGAAAAATTTGATGAGCATTCTCGAAAATTACAGCAGGAGAAACAACGTGAATTAGAAGAGTTGCAAGTAATAAAAGAACAGCAGTTTTTGAAGGCGGTAGAAGCGATCCAGAAAGACGAGAGAAAAAGAACAGCCGAGGTGAATAAGCGACAGGAAAAACTGTACCAGGACCATCAAGAACATGCAGCCCGCACAGTCAGGAAAGTGAAACAGGCAGAAGAATGGAAAAAGAAAATCGAAGAAGACAATAGAAACAAACAAGAAATTGAAAAATTGGAAATTTTAGTGCAGCAACTGAAGAAGAAAGCAGTGGAGGTACACAAGAGTTTTAAGGAATGTAAATACCAGACGTATTTGCCAGCAGCAACTTCAGATGTTTTGTCTGAAATAAACAAAATCTTGCAAATGTCAACAGAAACAGTTAAAAATGCAAAACAGAATGGAAAGCCATCAGAAAAAGACAACAAGTTAATTTTACAGTTTGGAGAAATAATGAGAAACATGATAAACAAATCAAAGCTTCTTATCTCTGAAGCCCAAACAAAAGCTGAAAAAGAACAAGCAGAACTTGAAGCTAAAATAGAAGCTGAAAAAAGCAGAAAAGCAGCTGAAGCACAAAAGTTGGCTGCAGCACAAGCACAGGATCAACAACAAACTCTCCAAACTATTGCTAAACCAAAACCGAATTCAACTTTGCCCTCTCATTTGTTAGACTGTGTTTCAGAGAATGCTTTTAAAGAATATTCTCAACTGGAGAGGCTTCTGGAAGAGACCAGCAAAGCTGCCGATGTGCTGATCTCTGACAAGACCAAGCCAACTAAACAGTATAGGTTTGATCTACAAAAGGCAGTTACAACACCAGTGAATGCAATCTCGGATCAATCACCCAGCCATCTTCTGGATAAAATTCAGCGTTTGACAAACCTTTTATCAGGAAAACCTGTACAAGCCAGTGGCAAGCAAGTGTCAGCCAATTCACATTCTGCAGGGCAGGTAAGTTTGATTCATGAAATAATAAATTGTTCAACATATCTTTAACTAAAACACATGAATATCATTTTGCTTTTAAAGCACAATACAATTCAATAAAATACAATATACTTTATTTAGAGAGAATAAAAAAACATGTTAAACGCATTTTACATAACCATAATTTTATATCATGTAACAATAAATTATAATAGGTAGTATCAGGCCATAGGATTTAGATTTTATGGAAAACTCTGTTTGGTTTTGTGTCTTTGATTCATGGGAAGGGAACCTGTGGTGGCAATTTTTGAATGACCATTTATTAAAAGTTTTCAAAGAAATGGAATGAGACTTTTTCTTCTTTGCTGCAGAAGCCATTATAATACTTCTCAACACAAAATGAAAGAAATGAATCATTCGAGTGAAGTGGCATGTGAAATGAGCTGCTGACTTCTTTGCATATTACCCAAGAGTGCTTTGCACACTTCCTCTGGAGAAAAGCACTATGGGATAGAAACAAGATGGCGGAGATTAAACAAAGCAATTTTTGGAACTTGTCTTGCATATGGTGTTTTAAAATGAGCAAAAAAGCCGAGTATGCAATCCATTGACCCTGGCAGTTAAGCCTTTGTGTTGCTTCCACATGGTCTTTTTTCATGGGAAACAGAATTTCAGTTTCGTGTTTTCTTCACCACAGTAATGATTGACATGTTACTGGTAATGATCATTGCTGTGAAATCCTATGGCCTGTAGTATGAACATAACTGATGTGAAATAGCAAAGGCATACATGAATATATAATGACAACTCCCAGAGATAGCATTAGATCTTTTTGTAGTGAGTCCTTGGGACACCTTCAAACTGCTGATAAATTAGCATCCCAAACATCAGTTAGTTTTTAACCGATCTCATGTAAAATGGCAGTCATTCAAGCTCTGGGTTCTAGTTAGTTGTACATTTACCTCACAGCTAGGAAAAATTACTTTATAAAGATCAAAATTATTAGAAAACTGGACCAAACAAAACATAAAACAATCAAGTTCAGTTGTTTGAAATATTTGCATACACTGTCAGCGAAGGTGTGTATACTTATTTTATACATTTCTGCTGCTTCTGTAGAAGTCATAGTCACTTTTTGATCCAATATCAGCCAGTTAATAAAAAATCAGATCAGATTTGTGATGAGTGATTGGTCATTTTAACCATAGTGTTACTAGCTATTAAAATCATGATGCATTTTTTCTTTATGGTTCTTTGTTAATCTTTCTGTCATTGAAATCACTAAACTGAATTACACCACAACATAAAATTATTTTGAATGAAACTTCACATTTTTATACTACCAATATTTGTGAGCCTTGAAAACTTATTGACAGATTTACTTCACTTGATAGGCTTACTGTCGAGACCTTTTGGCCAGAAAACTTGTAATGCAAGGATCCCAACAGGTATCCACCAGCCATAACTCAGCTTTTCCAATTGCTGCAGTTGCTATAGCAATATCTGCAGCTTTTCCTGATGTGAGGAATCTCATCTTAGGCCATTTCTACAAGCAGTGTCCTTTTCTGGTACCATTTTATATTCCAAAGACTGAAGGGACTTCAGATGAAGAGTACTACAAAAGCTTAGGATATGAATGTTCTGCTGGTACAGTTGAACCACAAGATAAATTCTTAAAAAGAATGACTGGTTTGGTACGGTTGTATGCTGCAATTATTTCTTCATTGCCTCCTCCTGGGGTAACTGAGCACCCATTTGGACTAGAACTTGGGTGGACATTCTTAGCAAGAATTCTAAATATCCGACCTAGGCAGGATTTTACTGCTACTGCTATTTATGAGTTCTTAGATGTCGCTGGACATGCTTTACAAAGACAATATGGTCGGCAGTTTTGGAAATTACTGCACGTTCTTGTTCGAGATTATCTCCCAAAAATCAATGATGTGACAGCACCTGCCCAGAGTGGACCCGTGGTCAGGTTAAAAGGGTTTCTTGAGGGGTGCATTAAGAACAGATCTACCAAGATACCAGATGGCTACCTGATGTCTCGTTGGTGGAAAAGCTCATCTGGTGGATTTGGGTATTAGCCCAATGTATTGCAGTAACATCATGAAATAGTTATGTCCCAATTATATATGGATTCTTATACATTTTTTTGCATTGTACATCATTAGTTTATATCTACTTTTTAAGGACTAAGATAATTCTAACTAAACAGATTTGCCCTTTTAGTACAGGAAGTATTATAATTATGAAACAAGTTAACATATTTACATTGAAGAAAATATTGTACAAAGCAAAACTTAATTTTTTTATGGCAAAACTTATATTCTTCCAAAAATTGCTCTAACTTGGACCTCACAAATAAAATCAAGTTATTGCATTTTAAATGCTATGAGGATGACCCTGAGAGACATCATTGGCAGAAACTACAACCAGAGAAAGGTAGGAGATAGAGTGGGGACTTTGGAACCAAGCACAGGATTTTGGAGTAATAATAATAATAATAATAATAATAATAATAATAATAATAATAACTATAGTAAATATAAAAAGTAAGTTCAACAGCTATTTTGAAATGTGGGTACTAATGAGAATTTTTTTTTATTTGGCCTTACAAATCACATTCACACAGAGCAGCAATCATTTGCAATCACAAGCTTTCTGCTCCTTTTGCTATTAAAGGTTAAGTTCCACATGAATATACAAAAAGTTTTTGGTTCTACACATGTACTGAAGAGGTTTAGTAGCTCAAACATATGTGGTTTCAACAGTGTTAAGCAATAAATAATATTGACCTTGTGCCAAAATCGCATAATAAATGAAAGTGAAGAAAAAGAAGTTTCGAAAACTCTGTAATAACTTTTCTTGTATTCAACAAATCCTAGTTTTTACCAGTAATTACAATTGTTGACAAACTCTGACAAAAAGTCCTGAAAACTATATATTGAAATATATTGCTTCAGGCATACAACTACATCGATTTAGTCTGATTTTACTGATCTTATTTTTTCTTTAAAGACGTCAATAACTGCTGGAAAAGCATTTCTCATCTTAATAAAACAAAGGAAGAATGTACAAAACACAAAACTTAGAGGAATAAACCTGCAAACTTGTTTTATTTTAAGTTAGATCCTTATAAGTTAGTTGTGTGTTGTGGATTTTCAAACAGAGTTAATGTAATTTCCTGTATAATGAGTCTCATTGTCCTATAAAGGAGTGTATAAAGTCCCGCGCAAACGGTTTCAACATTTGCTTCAACATCCATTCGATTTTATCGAACAACAATGTTGAAACCGTTTGCCAC
>JAOCPT020599590.1:0-10272 GCA_026546935.2 Palythoa grandiflora | reverse complement strand
ACCTTCCCCTCCATAATCCCTCATCCACTCAGATTTTGTTGGCAGTTTACTTTTGGTTTAGTATAGTCGGTTTTTTTATTTAGAGTATTGCAGTTTCTAAACTACATATTTGATTCTGTTTTTATCTCATTTCCGATTTCATTTTATTTTGTTTTATTTTATTCAAGTTGTTTTTAATTTATTCGGTTCATTAAATTTTCAAAATCGAAATCACACTTGAAACAAAACTAAAAGTTAGACGACGAATGCCAAGAAATATGTGATATTGAGCTGAGCCCTAGAATTTCGTATTTAAAAGGTTTTTTATTTACGAAATGTTTTGTGCAATGCCGTTTGGAATTTCAAAGATTTCAATTGACTTAAATCGAAACTTCATACGTCAGAAAAACATTTGCGTTTCAAATTAGGTTTTATTGATGCATGTTTGTTAACATTCTAGTTGTTTCTGTTTTTAAGAAACCATCCTACCTAGTTTGACATTTCTTGCTGACGGAAATGGCATCATTTCGTTTGTGAATAAACATATTTACTCACTTAGAGTGTATTCGTGTAAGAATTAGATATTAATCAACTCGGCTTGTTGGCAAATGTTCTCAAAGATCTTTAAAGATTGATAGATGTGTGGATCAGTTGGAGGTCGCTAATTATAAACAAGGTATTGCGAATGACTTGTCACAAGATTCGCTACCTTGTAATTATTATAACTTGTTTTGAGGTTAATTTGAGAACTGAATTTTTCGATTTTTTCAGATTTTGAATCAAGGTTCAAACAGTTTCTATAAGGCTAGGTTTAGGATTATAAGCTCAACTGTGGCGTTTAGTTTAAAGTACATAATATACCTCTCAAAATTGAACGCAAACAAAAGAAATTTAAAAACATAACGTAAATAGAATTAACAGCAAAATGCTTTTGAATCTAAAAGAAACTGGTTTCAATTTGAAATAGTATCGATCAAGTAGGCTGCTCACAACTCTATCAAACTTGACTCAGCGACAGAAATAGCGCAATATTTTTATGAGCTCAGTGGTGCATAGATTTTGGTAACAACAAATTTTTCTGTTCTTTATTGAGTTTATATCTTAAATATGAAATCTTGGAAAAGGGGGAAAATGATTACCGGATACGGCTGTCAATTTATTTGACTGCCTCCTTCAAGACTCGTGCACCTGCTGAGTTGTTGAGACGATTTCTCTGTAGTTCACCTGTTACATCGTCATTATATAAGCAACTCTCCTTAATTCAGTGCAAAGCCATTCTTCTCGAAAGGGAAATGATTGGTTAAAATCCTGATTAAGAAATTTCAAAGCAGCGCCTTGGCTGGAAAAAGCATTTTATTTTTTGTTCAATTATTGTTTCTATTTGTGTTCATATGGCAACATGTAGATTTGTTCGAAACAAACCAACAGCCTAAAATCTAGCTCAAAATGATTTTAAAAACAAAATGTAAAACAAGTATTTTCCATGCTGAGAAAATGGTGGTTACATTTTCAAGTAGATTTATATCATTAACAAACCAGCAAGGTTTTTATGTTACGAGTGCAAGACAGGTATTTTAAACTTGATGTATATCAACAAACTAGCTCGGAGTGGAAGATATTAAGTGCACTCTCAATTTTGTAATATTTAAAAACACAACAGTGTCAACATGGCAGATCGAAAGATACTAAATACGGCGTCAAGTCATGACTCGAACGTTTTGGAAATGGAAGACTTCACAAAGTACATCAATCGACTGAAGAAATCTATGGAAACACAAATATTACACATGGAATGCGAGCAGACTTTGCTAGCGAAACGCTTTGAACGAAATCTGAAGCGCAGTGCAAAAATTGCTAAAACTCATGAAGAAACGATCAAGAATTTTGCCTCTACTCGCCGGAAAATTGAACTGGAGTTGTATCAGAAAGCTTGGAAAAATGCCTTCGCTGCCGTCTCAACTCCGAAGCAAAAACCCGAAATGTCTGCTAATTCTGGCGACGTGAAATCTCCGTCCGAAAAATTAAAGGAATTCCACAGAACGTTCCAAGTTCCGTACAAGAAGGAATTTTCACTCAAGAATAGCGATCTCTCAGTGTCTGCAGCAGCTCTTGATATCAGATGTGCTTTGTGGAGAAAAGTTTCTGACTGCATCGAGAAAAAATCGCGTGTTCAGAGTGCTCCACCTTGGGCTCTTGCGTACAAACCTCCATTGAACATTCAGCACTCCCATACAAACGCCTTGAAAATGCTTGGCATCAACCGCTTTCTTGTACAACCACTCGCAGGTCAGTTGCAGATTGACGAAAAAAAGCTTCAAAAACGTCGATCTAAAGAAAACAAAATGGAAAGCGAAGTTATCCATGATTTTATTGGAACTCTCGCTCCCTTGAAAATTCAGCCTGGGCCGTCGCAAGCAATTATAGATGTAAACGAACTATATGGAAAAACGGCGGCACTGAATGAGCGAAACCCGAAGGTGCAAGGCGTGGAATAATGAATAATTATTTACTGAATTGGTGGCGAATAGATTAGAATATACTGGGTTGTCACCGACACTGAGGTGAATAATTACATTAGCATCTTCCCACCAGTGAATCAGCGAGAAACAGGCTTTTTAATAAAGATTAAAATTAGTTTTTGTGCAAAGCCAAGCTGACCCGCGCACATTGCACTTTCAATTCGTTTAGCTGTGAAAAAGTTGATTATAAACCAAACAATTATTAAAGTTCACCTCGAAATACATTTACACCAAATTTTTGTGGACTTGTTTTTGTGATTTTGGGAACTGCAGCATCATTTCTAAAGTTTTAGCTTCGCTGACGTGTTTCGGAAATTGCGACGCCGTTTTGTTTTCCTGTTTCGCTATCACCATCGTTAATCGCTATTCACCGATTAGTGAACCAATCACAGCGTGCAAAAAACACTATTTACTGGTTCGGTATATACTAATGTTGATTTCTAACTGATTATCTATGAACTCCAAATCAAAAAATTTAAATAGTTTTTTTCAAGAGGACACGGTGACAATTTTTGCAATCTGATTGGTTCTTAGGCAGGTCCGGAATTTTCTTCTGCAAAGGGACGTGACAGTACTTTGGTGATTATTTGCTCCGCAGCCATCCGCCCTTAGTTTTATGTTTCCCCTCGGCGACCAACCCAACTGTTGAGATTTTGCAAAATTACGAAAAATATTATTTTATAAGATTGAAAAATAATAGAAGTTGAACGAATTCTACAGAAATTACAAATGAGAGAGCAAAGTATTTGAAAATGGTTTCCATCATTTATCAGTGTTTGTTTTTTCCAGCATTGTAAAAACCAAACAGTATTTGACCATTAGCAGTTGATTTGATGAGGCAATTTTTGTAGCAAATTTCAGTTGTTCAATAAAAATTCAAGCCGCTGATAGATTTCGATATGAGCGTCTACCGATCTCCGATCATTTTAAAATACTTTTTCATAGATTCCCAGTCACTCCAAACTTCTTCAAAGTAACAATTTTAGAATTATAATCGATGAAACCTATATAATACGTCTAATTAACGCGTATGGTTGGATATCTATATATTTACGCATACAAACAATGCCCGAAGTTTATCGCAAGTGCGTGGCAAGCCGTCGAGTTGTACATATTTGCTACCTGCTTTCTATTTTTTGCCAACCAACACATCCATCTTTTGCAGAGTCATTGACAAGAAATAGAAATAAGTGGGGATTGCCTTACATTCAAAAAGTAGAAACAGTTTTCTTGACCACAGATTTTAGCTTTTAAGGCCCATTTCAGACACCGTACTTCACATAAGTCAAATCGAATGCTAATAAGGTAGAACAATAGAATAGACCCTTCTCACGCCAGCGTGACATTGTAAAATATTCCATTCTTTGAAAATCAGAGTTCATCATCAAATTTGTCACATCAATAATAGTAAAAGTGCAAAGTTTCGATGAGAGTGGCCTAAAATTGGCAAAGATATTCATGAATATTTGAAACTAAATGTTTTTGTGGAATTTTTGCAACAAAATCTATATGTTTAGCATCATAACGAGGCTTGCAGGGCATGCAACGCCCTTCCACTATAGGTTTCTTTGTAAATTTGCTTAGATTTAGAAATTAATTTCTTTGTCAATTTAGAAGCTACATGTTTGAAAAGTGGCAGTTTTACTAATATAGTTGTAACCAATTTGATAATGAATTCCTTTTTCCAATAAATCAAATATTTCGTTGTGTCACGCTAAGCGTGTAAATGGTCTATTTTCCCATTTGTGTTACATTTGGATCATGTGAAGTAGGACGTCCGAACTGTGCCTCAGACTTTAAAGCTAATATCGATTTGAGTTGTGTTTTTTTAAAAACTTAAAGCAATATTTAGATGAACTGAAATATTCCTGAGTTTAAAACATCAAGTTTAGTGTGGCTCACTAAGTGCCGTCGATGTTTGCATGTGAAAGCGTTCAACGGCTTGAAAAGGGACAAACGCTACAAAGATATAATAAACTACCTCACGCAAGAATCCACTTGGAAAACAGTAGAAAGAAAAACTCATTTACCGTTTTCAAAGCAAACTCGAATCCACTGTCACCATCATGGATCGAGGACCGCTGGACAGACGCGTGGGTTGTCAGCACCAACACCTTGCCATTACCCTCATCGAATGTCATGAGCATCATTTGCATAAAAGTGAGTGCGTATTAACCGCTACCACTACTGTTATTGAATGACTTTACGACACAAACTCAAATGTTTTTAAAGTTGAGCATTGCTTTAAAAAGTTTGAGTTGCTGTTCATAATTCAGTTGGAGAGTGTCCGTCAAAGAAGGCCACCGGTCGCGGCCACGACCTCCTGGGATCAATTCAACCGCCGAGATCGGTTGGGCGAAAACTGCCTCGTCCCAGACTAACATTGGTGCTACCGACTTGGAATGGTGCCCCATATCATCAATGTATGTCCCCTGTTCGGTGCCCCCTCAGGATCTCAGGGCACCAAGATGCTGATCACACAACCCGTGCCTGGCTGGAGTCCCAGCTACCACTGTGACGGCCCCTGCTTGCCGGAATCCAGCGAACGACGACGACAAGCAAAGACATTCAAAGATAAACTTATAGATGATACTTATCCTAATTTTCTAAAAGAACTGTTTTGAACTCGTTTTCATTGAACCCGACCTAGATTTAAAACTCGTTGGTGTCGCTATACGTGTCACCTTGGGCTGATACATCACAACACGAGTAACAATTTCTAAATATCTCAAATGGAACGCACATACAATCGAGTCTATTAAAAAATGTAATAAACGGTTGTATTTTCTCATCCTAGAAAGAGCCGGCATTGTCCATTTTTATTGTATTGTTATCAGACCTGTTTTAGATAATTGCTCACCTATTTTCCACCATAGTTCACCAGAATACTTAAGTGAGGGCCTCGAGCGAGTCCAAAAGAGAGCGCTTTCCATAATATCTCGTGAACAATGTTACAGTCAATGCTTTGATAGCTTTGAACTCAGCACGTTACGGAACCGGCGCAGTGAACAATGCATAGAGTTGTTCAACGTTTTTCCATGGTGTCCAACATAAATTTATAAATATCAAATAAAAAATTAGCTCTTTGTTTGTTTGATTTCATTCTTCATCCTTTACAAAACATAGGAGATCCAGGGTTGCGTAGCTGTCATCACTCGCGCCTCTACGACGTGAGCTGAGATTTCTCTATCTTTATCAGACTCCGAGAGTTTTTCTCCGGGTATTCCCGTCCGGTTTACCTCCATCATAAAAATTGAAAAAAGAGAGCCTGCAGTAATTAGGGAAACGTGTTGCAGCGAGGCTTTCCCTTTGGTAATAAAGTTAATAAAATAGAAATAAACAATTTATGAAAAGGCATTTAAGATCGATTCAAGAAAAAAAAAAGTTGCATGACGCCATGAGTTCGCGCGCGTAGGAAAAAAGATAAATGAAAACAACCAGTTATATTGAAGCGTTGATTAGCACACGTACGTCATCAGAAACTCGCCAAAAATCGACTGTTTGTTGAGCATTCGACGGTTGGGTGACTCAAAGTGCCTCGATACGATGCTAGGCCGACAACGACTCTCCAGGATGAGTAAAGAGTCGATGCTAGGCCGACTACGAGTCGATTAATCACGAAGCCCTACGATGCAAGACCGACAATAAACAGTCAATGGTTTGTGGTAATGGCAACTTGGGCAATTTTATTGACCCCAAAAAGAAATTTTTGGAATAATACCAATTTCTTATGTCACCCACTGCAGATACCATTTTTCTGAAACGATTAATAGTAAATAAAATAAAAACCGAAACACAAAGTCGCCGCAATCTCATTACCATTGGTAATTACTGGTATTACTTGCATGTATAACCGTATTTTAAGGGCGCGTTTACAAAATCTGTCATTGCAACAAGTGAGTTATTTGCAATCAAGCATTTTAGTTTTTCGACTTTGTTGGAGCTGTGGATAATAAGGAGTATACGGCAGTGTATTTATTAAATCAATAATCCAGCTAGATTGATAAAAGCGCCTATTTTTTAATTTCAGTAGAGAGTGGTCAATCCAAATGAAATCACAATCCTATTTGATATGCAGACAAGATATAACAACTCTAACAAATCAATTTATATACATTCTCTGCGTTTACATGATGTTGCTTTGGCAGCATCGGAAAACGGAAATCTAAGATGTATTTAGGAAAATAAATAAGTAATCTTCCTGCCATGTAGTATTACAAGCTAAAGTTTTGTCACTCGTATTCTGTAGCGCCCTTAAGTAATAAGTATTTTTATCAACGTAACTCTGTTTAATTGGGCCAGAAAAATGATCTTTGGCGTAGCAATGCTTCCTGTATTATACTTTATAATAGCCGGTCTACCTTATATTTCTAGATTATTTGTTTAATCATTCAAATTGCACCTGCTTGAGAAACTATTTTTTCACACAATTTTAGAACAAACAATTCACAACTTTGAGCCATTAAACGAACTGTAAGCAGGGCGTCGTTTGCGTTGCGGTGCGAAAGAAGAAAGAAACCGCGAAAGAAGTTAAGTCTTTATGACACCATTGGTGTTTTATTACTTTCGACTGCTTTATTAATTTTTGTCTTCTTCGTTAAACGATTTATTAATCACCGTCCAGAGTTACTCAGGTTTAATTCCGTTCATCCGCTTTCTACTGTCTAAAATGGAGACATCCCATGTTGAACGTTCAACTATGTTTTACGAAGGATATTGGTTTGAAACGAATTTGCCAAGTGTGGTTGCCTATTTTTTAATCTCTTCACTGACAGTGTGCGGGAACATTTTAGTTATTGCAGCATTCGTAAGGGATCCATTTCGCCAGCTCCGCACTTTGAATAACTATTACATCATAAATCTGGCAGTTTCCGATTTGCTGATGGGAGCCGTGGCAGAAACCTTACTTATAGCTACATTCTGGAACAGACATAGCGACGTGTTTTTTGCACACTATCTCTTTGCAATAATATCGGGTATTTCTTCACTTCTTAACATGACAGCATTGTCTATATTTCGATATTTTGCAGTTAAAAAGCCATTGACCTATCATTCTATTTTAACCCGCAAGAGAATCATTCTTTCCATTGTTATTATATGGTTGTTTGCCATTCACTTCATAATTCTTCCAACCGTCGGCTGGAGAAGCGCTTTCTACCAAATATATTTGTATGGTTTGGGATGCATTGCACCAGCTGTTGTCATCTTGATCTGTTATTACGGAATATTCACGGCCATTAGAAAGCACACAACAAGTTTACGCAAAATGAACAAACGTGCAAACTTGGTTTTGAAGCACGCTGTACAAAGGGAGAAAGCGACAACAAAGACCATGTTTTTGATTTTAGTTATTTTTATTCTATTTTGGATGCCGTTTATCTTTGTGGATGTAATTATGGTTCAGTGGAAAGCCATTCGTCAAGATCAAAGATGGCACCTAAGCCGAGACATCACCCTTTCGTTTACTTATTTCAGTAGCGCTATCAATCCGGTTTTATACGCAGCCCGAGTGGGGCAATTTCGCGCTGCGTTTCTGAAACTTTGCTGCAATAAAAGAGCTTTTTCGTCCAGGTCAAACAAAGTCGAATCGATCTTTATACGGACACAAATGGATACAGTTTTGAGTGTTCAAAACAAAATGAATACAAATTAGTATAACGCAAAGAAAACGAAAAAAGTATAGTTTAAATTAGTTCAATTAGTTTATATTGCCGAGTGATTAAAACTGGTCTCTCAGTGATACAGAAAATTTTTAGGGAAGCTAGTCTCATTTCAATACGGTTTATATTTAAAGGACCACCATTACGTATAAAACTATTTGAAAAAATATCTAAATCTTTGGTTGGCACCCCGGTCGCCCATCATATTGAAACCTAGTGATTTAGTTTTGTTAAAAAAATAATTAAAATTTCTATCTTTGCCGCAAAACAATTTTGAAATGAATAGTTGTCATTAACCTTGAGTCATTATTTAAGAATAGCTGAGAAATTTCCGCTCTGCAACTGACAGTTTTTTGCCAAATGACAACAAAACTTGATCCCAAATCATCTGTCACATACAGGATAATCACAAAAACTACGAACAAGCGGACAGCGTGCAAGACAGTTAACACTCGAGCAAAGACAACACAGACGTCGAAAAAACTGGTGTTATCACACAGTGTAATTCTATTTACGAAACCGGCGGTTAAAGAATATTCAAAACAATATTTCTTTCAATAAACGTCGAAAGGAACTGATCAATTAGTTTAGAAGAAAACTGAGCTCGAGCTGATAATGCTGCAAGAATCGGAAATCGCCACTCATTATTGCCGTAAGATTGATGTACACGCTTTTTTGTGTGGGATACCTGTGGTATCTCACACTATTGCTGTCGACTGTGTAAAGAACTAGCCATGCAACATCGGGAAATCTACGGAAATTGTCCGAGCTATACGAAAGGCAGCCGACTTCATTCGACTCAACAACTTGAGTGAGAAGAGCTCAAACTACGCATATCCGAAGAAGAATTGACTTGGTAATCTCATTTGACGAGTGTCGACGAAGTGAAATCGGACGATCGTAAATTTACTGGAACACACGTGGCGTCCATCACGAGTCGTTCATTCGCGACTTCGAGGGCAGGAAAGGGAAAGTGTTGTATCAAGTAAGCTATTTTCGCTATGAATTCCGCGATATTTGCTCCTTTGACTTGTTATAGTTTTCACAGGATGTGCCTGGCAAATTTTCCAAGGGTTTTGGCATGTGTAACGAACTTCCTGTGGACTATCGAATGCAGTGCTTACCTCTTGCTTATGTTGTTATTATAATAAAATAAACATATACTCGTTCTAACAATTGCGTTAATGTATATCAATTTGTGTTTCCCACATAATCTGAAACAGCCATGGGCTACATATTTTTTTTATAAGAACCAGTAAATTTTGCCGAGGCACTGCCCGTAACTTCTTTGTCATCCATTTGTTTTAATGAACAGAAACCTACCATCATGACAGAAATTTATATCTGGTGGATGTTAACCATGTGAACTTTCGATCTGCAACATTCCAAGTTTTGTTTAACGTATTTTAAATTACATTATTTATTGATACTTTGTTAGAACAATAACTACCTCTAGCGTTGTTTTAACTAAATTCTCGTGCACGTTGTTTCTTTATTTGTAATTTTATTCATGGCTGTTAAACAATTTAGAGCTACGGCTTAAAACTGAGTATTTTTCAAAACTAAACCATTAGTGAAGCAAGGCACTAAGCCTTGCCAAAATGGTGGTGCGGCTTAGTTGTGAATGCAGCTTAAAAGTGAATAGCTGTACTAATATTATAGTATTACAAAATTTTTATTCTATAGTTATAATACTCTAAAGCATTATATTGAAGCTGACTGATAATAATTCTAAACCCTCAAAGGGCATCAAAACTTCTATAAAAATTGACTGTTATAATTTAAATATTCTTGTCTGGAACTTAGTTCCTTGCATGCGTTGGCATAATAAATTATTATCAGCATATTACAGTATCCAGCCAGGCAAATTAGTCTAATATTTTTATACTTTGAAAATTAAGTTGCTTGATAAGAAATTGAAATTCCCAATTAAAACCACTCTACTTCTTTTTACATGGTTCTCACTGACTAACGATGACAAAATTCCAGGAGTTTTACAGGGTAGAAAATATGTTTTTCCAGGACCCAACCACGCCACCAAAACAATTGTGCTTTCCAGTTAAAGCAAAACGGGACCAAAATCACCACAATCCCCAGAAAAAAATCCTGAAATT
>JAOCPT020599555.1:0-10273 GCA_026546935.2 Palythoa grandiflora | reverse complement strand
CGCATGGCTTATCCTTCTAATGGTAGTTTTAATCCTTTCGTCATTTCGAACAAGGAAGCGCACATAGTGAATGGAAATATAAATAGAGGAGCTGTTAAAGTCTTGGACGAGAAAGAGTATTCGATATGTGATAGCACCGAAAGTATTTGTGAGCACGAGGGGTCGAACGTGAGAGATCATTTCCGCAATTATTGTTTAACCAGTGTAGGGAAATTCTCTTGTGCAGTTGATTGCTTTCTCGAACTATGTTTTTTAGTTTTCAAAAATCATCTTGAAAACATTACCTGCAATGAATTTTTTCGTGTTATACATTTGTCATGCATCCAAAGGCAAAATCTTGGTGCTGTTGAGGTTGTGCGAGAGCCTGTATGGTCACTCGTAAGATATCGTTGTGAATTATTTTTTGCAATGACTGCTGATGCTGTTTTTAGTGATATTTTTACGCTGCGAACGGTTGGAGATTTAACTGATGACCTGAAATCACTATTTCTTGTTCAACAGTGTAATCAAACTTGTTGCAACCTATGTAACAATCAAATAGTGAAAACTACAAGTTCAATTGTATTGTATATTAATACTTTCCCAGGTATTTTGCCCACTGATTTTGAAAACTGTGTTTCAGAAGCTTGTCTACCTAACAGCAGACCAGTTTTTTGTGATTTATGCCAAAAGCATTCTGGTGATGTTTCAGCTTTGCAACATTTTGTTACCATGCCGAATTTTTTATTTGTTGAATTGTCATCATCCTGTATTGATCGAATTGTTTTTCCTGCAACTATGGAAGTCTTAAGTAGTTTTTATTTGTTGAAGTCTATTGTGCGCTGTGCAAACCATCATTTCACCATTGCCATAAACAGTGGGACATATTGGTTGTATTTTGATGATTTGTGTAGTACGGTACAACAATATACTACTTTTCAAGAAGTCTTACATAGATATGCTAATGGATGGTATTTTGCGGTGTATGAAAAGTCTGCCATTCCATATGTAGATAATATATCTGGAGGTAATACTTCCTTTACATTAGCTACAGACAAGCATCTCCAAACATTAGATACTAAACGACAAATGGATGGTTTTGGGAAAGAAGTTCACAAATCCAACAAAAGACAGAAGTTAGATATAGCTACTAATGACTCAAAAGACAGAAAAATAAATTTAAAAAATGAAATGCAAAGTACTTATATGAATAAGCACAGAACTGCCAAAAAAGCTAGGGAAACTGAAAGTGAGACATTTTCCAGACAACTAAAACAAAAATCATACATGAGGAATTACAGAAGGATGAAAAAAGATAATGAAACTGAGAGTGAGAAATATGCTCGACTAGAAAAGCAAAATGCATACACAAAAAAATGCAGAGAAAAAATGAATGAAAATGATTCCAAAGAAAAGATTATTAAATCAGAAAGAAAAACAGCAATTAGAAATATAGTAGACACATCACTGAATGATGTTCTTAACAAAGAAACATTTCTATCGCAATTTGATAGTGCAAAGAATGGATCAATTCATTTACAAAAATGGGCTATTAAAAACATGCAAGACTTTCATAATTCAATTAAATTTAAAATTTATAAGTGTGAAGTTTGCCATGAAGCTTGGCCATTACCAGCAAAAGGAAAAAAGAAAATTCCTTATATCTGCTCAAGGTGTTTGCGTGACAAGAAAGATGTAAAAAAATTTTCATCTCAAAATAATATGATCCCCTCACAAATACCAAAAGAACTACAAGATTTGACGCAATTAGAGGAAATGCTGATAGCACGTGTTTTCCCAGTGATTTCTATTTATACTAAACCAGGAGGACAAAAAGCATATAAAGGCCACTGTATTAACTTTTCTCAGGATATTCAGGAGTTTGCGAATTCTTTGCCAAGATACCCTAATGAGCTTCCAGTAATAGTTGTCTCTGTCAAAGGCAAAGATAATACTTTTAAAGATCTCACATTGAGACGTAATAAAGTAAGCTGCGCCCTGCACTGGTTAGTACAGCATAACCCGCTCTATAAAGATATCACTATTGATTATGAATGCTTGGCTTCCTTACCATCTGATGGCATCCCAATGGACATCCATAAGATAAATTGCACTGACAATAATAAAGATTTTGACATCGATCCAGACAGAGGTCCACTTGATGTTAATGAAATACCATTCAATGATGAGACAGAATTAAGTAGTACAATTATCAACCCTGTAGTATTAAAGCCTCAGAAGCAGCTAATTACAGATGAGTTATTGCAAAAGCAGAAACTGAATTGGCCATCCAGAAATTCCAACCCTCTGAATGAGTTTAAAATTGAATTTTTAGCAACAATGGCATTTCCTACTTTATTTCCAGATGCTAAAGGAGATCCCACTAATAGTGCTATAATGCGGGATGCAACACTAGGAGAGAAAATAAAGCATTTAATCAAATTTGCTGAGTATTCTAATGGTAGATGGACATATAGGTTTGCAAGTCACCCACGATTTGCATATTGGGCCTTCAATATGATTCAGAGGCACAGACTTCTTAGCCAAGGAAGTATTTTTTTAAAACAAAACCCAGGTGATGCCAGGCTAACTGTAGACCAACTTCAACAAATGCTGCAATCAAATAACTATTTAACTCTGATGTCGAAACTGATGCATTATGCTAAAAATGTAACTGGCAGCAATAGCTATTGGCATAAAGCAAAAGAAGATTTAAAGGCTACCATTGCTCAAGTAGGGCCTCCAACAATTTTTTTCACTTTGTCATGTGCTGAGTACCATTGGCCTGAATTTCATAATCTTTTTGATGATTCCCAGTTGGTGGACATTACTCCACAAACTAGGCAACAACATGTTCTTGAAAATCCTCATCTTCTAGACTGGCTTTTTACTGAAAGAACTGATCGCTTTATTAAATATTGGTTGAATAAATCATTGGGTGCTTCCTGGTACTGGTACAGATATGAATATGCAGTACAAAGAGGATCAATTCATTGTCATGGAGTTGCTAAATTGCAAAATGACCCAGGTCTCTGTGAACTTACAGAGGTGGCACTACAGGGGTTTTTGGCAGCAAAAATGATGAAAGAACACGCAGAAAATCTATCAAATGCAGACCTGCAACAACTAAAAAACAAGGAACAAAAAGGGAAAAAAGCTGAGTCAGTTGTTTGCCAGTACGTTGACTTTTTATTAACTACATGGAATCCATGTTCTCCAGATGAAGGTTGGTCCAAGCCAGATTTTCATCCATGTCAAAAATCATATCTCAACCTGGATAATGAAAACATGGAAGAAGACTATGTAAATCTATTGAATTCTGTTCAAAGACATACATTATGTAGCACTAAGTATTGTCTAAAGAAAAATAACTCTGAATTAAGTTGCAGGTTTAATTTTCCATTTGATTACTGCACAGAAACAAGGATTGATTTTGAACCTGTCCATACAAAATCTGGCCAACAAAAGTATAAAGCAGTCATTGTCACAAAACGAAATGACTCAAGATTAAACCGTCATCAGCCATTGCAACTTCAAGGATGGAGAGCAAATTGTGACATTCAAATAATAGTGGATTATCATGCATGTTTAGAATACCTTGTAAAGTACACATCTAAAGGAGAAAAAGCTTCTTCTGTACTTAATGATGCATTTACCAATGTTGTACAAAACATTTCAGATAAAAACGATATCCATAGCACATTTAAGCAGATTATACTAAAATCAGTAGGGAAAAGAGACTATTCAGTACAAGAAGTGATGCATCACTTACTCTCTCTAAATTGTATAAGCGCTACTTATGAGGTAATAACTGCATCTCTTGATGGATCGAGAAGAATTCAATTAGAAAGAAATCAGAAATTTTGCACTGCCCCATCAATGCTTGATATCTATGCAGACCGGGGAAAATACATCAAAACAATTCCAGACATACTACAATACAATTTTGTGCAATTTGCATCTGCATTTATTATTAAAAGCTCAAAACTACAGAGACGAAAACAACCAGTAATTGTTAAAACATACCCAAAGTATTCATCAAATCCACAAAATCAACATTTTGGGCTCTTTTGTAAATATCAGTTATTGAAATATAAACCCTGGCAGCACACTCCAAATAATGCCTGGGATAATGCTGAAGAATGTGATGAAATATTCAAAACATGCTGGCTGCAATTCCTAGGTAGTGAAAATTGTAAGGCTGCAGTTCCTAATTGGGAAATAAAGCTGCAAGCTTTAAAATCAACTATAGAGATTGAAATTGAGACTTTCAACCCTGAAAATGTTGCAAATGAAGAAAAAGAAGAGTGGATGTTTATGTCTGAATTGAATGTCCAAATCATGACTAATGATGAACAGAGTTCCAGCTTAGCTCCTGAGGGCTATTGGCACAAAATTAATGAACACTTTGATGAAGATGAATTAACTTCTGTGGTATCATGGCTTAGCAACAAAAAAAGTCTGAATAATCCTCAATGGTATCAATCAAATAAGACAGTAGATATCTCAAGCTTTAGTGTAAACCAAAGGTTGGCCTATAATGCAGTTTGTGATCACTTTAATAATAGTGATAAAAAACCTTTACGTCTCCTAATTAAAGGTATTGCAGGAACAGGAAAAAGCTATGTTATTGATGCTATTAGAAATGTGCTTCAAGAAAAATGTCAGATACTAGCTTACACTGGAAAGGCATCTTTTAATGTTAATGGGATGACCCTGCACTCATTCCTTAAATTACCCATTGGTTCAAAAAGACTCACTGACTTGAAAGGAATAGCGCTGCAACAGCTTCAGAGTAATCTTGAAAATGTTGATTATTTGATAATAGACGAATATTCTTTTGTTGGTCAGAGTTTGCTTGGCTGGATTGACTCAAGATGTCGTGAAGCTACAGGTCAAGCAGGACAACTTTTTGGTGGTCTTTCTGTAATTCTTGTCGGTGACATACCACAATTGCCTCCTGTTAGTGATAAACCACTATACCATTCTATGCCCCAAACGGATAAGCAGATTCAGGGATATTTTGTGTATCAACAGTTTAAACAAGTAGTAGAATTAAAAGTTAACCATAGAGTTGATGGTGACAGTAGTGACCAGTGCCTTTTCAGGGAACTTCTTTTAAGAGCACGTGATGGTAAATCGACTTCATCTGATTGGCAAACATTACTATCAAGAACTCCTCACCGTGTCAAAAACCTAGTTGAATTTAAAAAATCATCAATTCGTTTATGCTACCTAAAGTCAAAAGTGGCAGAAATAAACATGGTAAAATTAAAAAGTCTTAATCAGCCAATAGCAACAATTAAAGTTCGTCACTCTGGTGGAGCTCAATTACTTGGTTCTGATGAAATGGGAGGTTTAGAGCCTGCAATATACTTAGCAAAAGGCGCTAAAGTTATGCTTACTATGAACATTTGGACTAAGGTTGGCCTTTGCAATGGTGCACTAGGAAATGTATTAGATTTTGTTTATGCAGATGGACAAAGTCCCCCCACCCTTCCAATTTGTGTGATCGTACAGTTTGATGAAGATTATAATGGTCCTTCTCTGTCTGCTAAAGTACCAAGATGTGTGCCAATATGTCCAGTCACACAAGTATCTCAAAACCTTCAACAGAAATGTGAAAGGCAGCAACTGCCACTTAAGTTAGCATGGGCAATGACTATTCACAAAAGTCAAGGTCTAACTCTAAAGAAAGCCTGGGTTGATCTTGGCCCCTCGGAAAAGTCTTTAGGTATGACATATGTTGCTCTTAGCAGAGTCAAAAAGATCGATGACTTGATTGTAGATCCCATGACTATGGATAGGCTGCAGGCACCCAAAAAATCATGTAATTTGAAGTACAGATTACAGGAAGAAGAACGACTTGATGATTTAGCAAAAGAAACTTTACAATTCTTAAGAATGAAAGAGAGAAAAAAGAAAGAGCAAAATAACAGAAGGGAGTTGAACTTGAACAGCTCTACTTAGTACATATTAATAACAATAATAATTGTATTTATTAACAGTTAAGTAAAGATACATACCCAGTGTTACAATATTAAAACTATATACAATAAAATATACATGTCAATGATTTGTATAAAAATTTAAAAAATTCACAGTTAGTAACTTAAAAAAATACCAGTGCAAGTGAAAGACTTATCAAATGCATTTCAAACTTGAGGACAACCTTAAGTGATCACTACTTTTCATAATTTTTCAGATTTCATTAGAACAGTATCTCCAAAATGGCCAACAGTAAGCAAGATCCTAACTCAGGTAAGTGGTTCTTGTAAAAGGGGGGTGCTTGGGGGTGGGGAAAAAAGAAGCCTAAATGATAGAAGTTTGTTTAGAAGAAAACCAATTTAAATCCTTAACAGGAGATATAATATCTTATTCACTTCGTAACTATGATCTCTGCTATTCATTTACATGATTTTTATTGCCATATGGCTTACTAGATCAGGGTTGCCACAGTCAGTGAAAAGTCTATTAAAACTTGGACCTCTGTCTTACAAAAAAAATATCCTGATTTAATTTTAATATGTACATATCTCTTTTTAGCTTCACTGCGTGGCTACATTCACAATTTAAGCCCTGTAAAACGCTCCAAACACTCAAGAACCGAGTGGTATGATTTCAGCCTCCAAACCAGTCCATCAAAAGTCAGACGAATTGTTGGGTTTAACATCTCACGCCACTCAACCCTTAAAGAACATGCAGAATCAAAAACGGCTGTTCTTCTGTCAAACACCAAGGAGAATGATTCCAACAAGGATATCATATTTAACCAACAATCAGATGTGCGTGTTGCACCATCATTTGACATTGACTTTGATTATTTGCCAATTGGTCCATCCCATTCATCCTCGTCAGTGCAGCCAGCTGTCACAATAACCCTTTCGCAGCTACAGACATTAAAAATTAACCAGAAAGTAAATGTAACAGCATCTATCTCTTTGGGAAATGACAAACCAAAATCTGTGCCTGTAAAAGCAACGCAAAAGATGACAATGGTAAAGGAAGACTGTATTCTAGAAGACCAGACTGGAACTGCTAACATTCACATCTGGGATGACCTTATTGAAAAGCTACAAAGCGGATCAACCTATGAATTTCATAACCTTAATGTAAAGAACTTCCAAGGAAGAACCCACCTGACAACAACCCTAACAACTACCATCAAGGAGGCAGAGAAACAACTGGAGTCGTTGAAGGGGCCGCTGTTACTTGAGACCCCAGAGAAAGAAGTAAGTGTGAACATGTTTAAATTCATAAACAAGCTAAGCGTGTTCATTGCTTGCCAAGCCTGTAAGAGAAAGATAACAGAAATTTCTCATCAAAAATACATAAAGTGCAAAAGTTGTGGTGTAAGACAGCGTCAGGCTCAATGCAACCGTGATGCCTCAGTTCAAGTAAAAGTAGAAATCGAAGGGAAAGAAGTTTGGCTGACAGCATTCACTGACACAATAAATGAGCTCTTGTCAGTGTCTTCAGAAGTTACTCTTTCAAGTGATTCAGATAGTATTGAAGAGCTTCTAATGGACCTTAAAGACATAAAGTTTACATATAATGCCAATAGGAATGTGATAACTAAGGTCACATCTGCTTGTGTTGATGATGTAATTGCACAAGACAACTCTTTAGTGGCATAAGGAGTTTGCAACTTTTGTTTTTATAGTTGATTGCAACAATGTTATAGTTAAAGATTGTTTTGTTTAAAACCGAGAAGCTTAAGACAGGCCTCCCAGACCTTGTGTCTTCTAATATCCTGTAACTTGTATATGATCCTATAAAAGCCTATCTGATATCTAAATTTGGCACAGTGAAACTATTTTGTTGTAAAATAACAAAATCAAAGATCTTTTATCACTAAAAATAATATCCCCTGACTGCCTTCTTATTTGGTTGGGCTAATGAACATTATTATATAGCCGAGTAATTTTTGTGCTGTGATTGGTCAATTTGGGGTCTGTAAGTTGCTGTACGGAATTCTCTAGGATGAGCGTCTCATGAACTTTGTTTACATTCACAAATATCTGTCAACATGTCTAACTGACTTTTGCAGAGTCTTCAGTTGAAAGCCATATAATAAAAATCTTATTAGCGTCGTTTGCCCGTTCTGTATGAAAAGTTATGAACCCAAGTTTTTTTCTTCCCTTATTCATTGCCCTCGTGCTTCACGCGTGTGCCATAACTTTCCGTACGGACCTTGCACTCAGCTAATAAGATGTATTTAGTAAAAAAAATAATATAAAATGTATAGGAAATTGTATGAACAATAGTGTATTTTGTGATTTATGAGCGTCAGTGATGTTTTGAAAGTTCCCATGACCATAAATCACAAAATGCACGAGAAACTTCATACAATTTTTTGTTTATTATATTCTCAAAAACGAAATGTAGATACTTCAGTGATTATCGAGCTGTTTGTACTTTTAAAAAGGTTGATGTAGTTTTCAAACTATTTTGATTTTTTGCATTTTCTTTCCGAACATTTTAATTTGACAAAGGAAGAATGACTGTTGGTCATCTTGTTTCTTGTCTGCAACTTTTGTGCTTGAGATTGTATGTATCTCCATAGCAACTTCCATATTGCACTCAATAATCTAAAATGCTCTCTATAACCTATTCATGCGTTTGCAATTATCCAATAAGAATGAGATATTTTGTTGAGAATATGATAAATATTTTAATGGTATGTATGGTTTTCTCATGTTAGTAGAAGTGAGAAAAACTGCAGAAGTATTTACTCAGAAATGTTCTATTTGACCTTTGACAAATGTTACTGTTTAACCCATTTGAATACACAAATTAAAAGCAATGAAAGCATGTTTCCAACTTTATAATCGTTGAGTGTATGAAATCCGTTTTAGATCCTATAAAAAGCCTGTTTTATTGGCACAAAGTTCTTATATTTTGAACTTCAACATCCTTTTCGCCGGTCAGATTTTGCAGCACTGGCTGGGAGGCCTGTTACTACATTGAAACAGTAGAAGCTTAGTAGTGCCGGACATTTCACTTGAATCCAATTTCTTATAGAGTTATTTTGTAAACTGTGCAAAAGTAAGAAGTATCTCGCATGTAATAGTCTTACCAACATGTAGCAGTACATAGTTTACCATTTGCATGTGGTTCAAAAAAGAACTCAAACATTACATTGTTACCATTACAATATACTAGTAATAAATTACGTTACAGAATGATTAATTAAGAGTTACAAATTTAGTTCTAAATTCGAATAAAGAACAAGAGATCACAAAGTTGCCTTGTAACTCGTGCCGCTTCTTAATGTATTGTATTTATATTGGGATTTCATTTTCAAACAAACAACCCACACCATGGATAACAAGTCTCCAACTTTTGGCGTCTGTCTGCAGTTCTTTAACCACGAAACTCGGAAAAATCCGCAAGTTTCCAAAAATAATACAGTTTTGCTTCAATTGTACGAAAGGTGGGTTCATAAACTTCCGGCCCAAGTCGGTAAGTTTGGTCAGAAATCGTTTGGCTTTAGTTACAAAGAAAGTTTCTGCTATTACAACTTCTCCGGCCATGAAAGACGTCAACACGCTGCTCAAGAACAAAATAATGTAACTTGATAAGAAATCTAAAGTTTATAAAAGTTATCAATCAAAGCCTTGCTAGAACTTTGTTTTCATTTGATTATACAAAATGTCAAAAAATCCTAATGGCTTTTAGTTTTGGAGCTGGGAATAAAGGTAAAGAAGGCGAAAAAAAAGGGAAAAAAAAGATTTTCCAGCGGGAAAAAAGGTGCACGATGAGGCTCGAACTCACGACGCCGAAATCTTTGAAAACAGAAAAGTATAGCACAGCAGTCGTGAGATTTATCTTCAATTGCTCTCGGCCCTCTATGATTACCTATGCTAGTCGGGTGAATTTCAGTTTTATACGCGTTTTGTAATTAGTCTCCGAGCCATTTGTATGCAAAAAATTCAATTTTATTGGTAATTTCAATTTTGCGACAAAAGTGCCTACCGCATGTAAAAATTCGACACAAAAAAAAAGAACCGGCCCCGATTCCTATACTCGTTGCCTACCGGCACGAGTAATGATCAATGAGGAGTTAATCATTCAATATATAAATGAGAAGGAACAAGAATTTCTCTAAGAATATTTTGAATTAAAAGGTACATTAATGAGAAAAGATAATCGCAATGTTTTAATTGCGCAAGCTTCTATTTGCTCGTTGGCACTGTACCGGTAGGTATAACTAGTCTACACTTGTAGAAACCAAAAAATTAAGCCAAATTTTTATACCTTTCAATTAGCTATCAGAAAAACATTAGAAACT
>JAOCPT020599525.1:0-10274 GCA_026546935.2 Palythoa grandiflora | reverse complement strand
CTCTTGACCCCCCCTCCCACCTGGATTTCCAGTTTGCCATCCGTCGGGGAGGTGTGGATTTTTTCTGGAATAACCCAATTCTTTCTGCCCTGTTCCAACTGCACATTTTAGTCTTAAATGAGCACTACTTACCTTGATTTTAATATTGTTACCTAATATCCCCAACTCTGTAATGAATGCTCAAAACAAGCTCTGGAAAGACATGAAGTAAAATGTTCAAATTATGCAGTTTAGGAATAGGTTATATTGAGTTTAAGGCAGCACACAATTATATTAGGTCTTTCTTTAGTAGTTCATACAGTAGTACCTCTTTGTGTGGACTGTTGGCCAAGATGACAAGAATTATTAGGCAAACTAAATACAAAAACATGGGCCAGTATTCAGGGTGCCAGGTTTGAATATGGTTGACTCAGATACCGTAGTTAACGTCAGTAATTCAGTCAATGCTGTACTGTATTTTAATTGACTGATTTTGTTCTCTTGCAGGGTTGGAGTTGAAATATTTTATGGCATGATGAAAGAGATGCAAGTTGAAGCTGATGATGAGTTGATAGAGAAGGTAAGTACTTAATTCTTAATGACTGAGAACATTTATCAGTGTCTAGGTGAACAAGGTTTTGTAAAGCAGGATATGGATTTGTTATGAATCTACTGATTTTTATAAATTTTGTACATGGGTATCAACTGCTTTTTTAAGCATGTCAGTGTACATACTGTATTTTGCTGTGTGTAAGTTGACCTTTTAACACCAAAAAATCACGTCGAAAAATGGCACTTGACTTATACACAAATCAAAACATTAAATTTTTTAACACCCCTTAAAACTCTATAAAAACTTGAAGCAAGTGCTGTTTCTTTCTAACCTAACAACTGTGTTGCAAACTTCCATATATCATTTAAGGACAATTACATTGTTATGCAGAAAAACATGTCAACACGTTGCTATGCAGAAACCCACATGTTGACTTAAAAGGACAACTAGTAAAAGCTGCAGTATTTTTTAGATGCAGTTAGTCTTTATCATTACAATTTTATAAAGGCCAGAGTAGTAAACTTATTTTACAAAAATCTTGATCTGTGACAACCTGTACACCAACAGACTGAACTGAAGTTTAACCTGATTAAACATGCCAATGTTGTTCTTCCTGCCATAACAGCATGTAATATTCTGCCTTAATTGCTCAAATGTTTCAGCACATGGTTGAAATTATGTTCAGTGAAATCTGCTGTATGTTCTGTCTGATAAATAAAAATCTGTCAAAATTTGTTTTGTTTAATATGGCTAATTACTATTTTATATCCCTTTTTCTTACAGATTGAATCTTTCAGAGTAAAAGCCAAAGAAAGTTCATGGTTTGAGTGAGAAAAGCATTAATCAAGAAGTGTTCTGTGATTCAAAGGGGTATCAAATGGTCTTTGCAAGCAGTGTGTTTTGCACGAGCAGTTATCACATTTTTCTTGCGAGCAGTTAGCATTTAAGTAAAATATAAATAGTGAGCAGCAAGCAAATTCAGTACTTTATAAATTTTCCACTAGCCAGAATCTCTATTATTAATAGGAAACATTGTTTTGAACCAAGTAATAGGAAAACTGATTTATCGTTGATATATATAAAACAAAACTACAAGAAAGTTTGAGTAGTGAAGCACATTTTAATGAGAATCCAAGCATGCCAGCACTTGCAAAAATTTTGCAAGCACAAGCAAGAGAGCAACAGTGTAGTTTTGCAAGCAATTTGAGCAAAGGACAAATTTTGCGAGCACCTTTAAATTGAATGGGACCATTTGATACCTCTATTTAACATCCTTGGAAAGAAATGATTTTTAATTCCAATTTTGCAGCCCACAAAAGTCTAGTTTACCTAACATTCATTGTTTTAAGGAAGTTGTTTATAATCCATTTACAATTTTGAAAACCAGTTAATAACTTAGATAGGTGGCTGAAAAGTTGGGAATTTAGTGAAAGTGTTTTATTACAATAACATTGGTCAAGAGGGCTTGATTATCTGTTGCCGAGATCCATCAGTCAAAAGAACTTAAATTAGTATCAGATGTTGCTTCTTAAATTATTTGAAGATTGTTACTGAACAAATTAACCCATTGGAATCTGTTATTTCTGATCAAAACAGTGTGGAGAGTGTTGTTAGTACCAAAAATAATTTTATGTTAACCATCTGGCTGATGAAAGTCTCATTATCTAAGCCTGACACAACTCTGTGTCTGTAAATTATTGTAACCCAATGTATTTTTGTAATTATTGATAAATTAAAATGATGCTTCTTAAATTGCTTGGTGGTTATTATATAAATTATTATAAAATGACCAAGACAGCTTATGTGGCATAATTGGTCAAATAATTAACAGTAAACACAGCAAGAAAGTGAAAAAACCTTTATAAATTAAAACAATAAAACATACTTTTGGTTTACCAGCATAATAAACCTTTTAGGATGTTGTGAGAACACTTGAAAAGTTTGTAAACCCTGGCCTTGTCTTTGGCTCTTGATATACAGGCTTTTCTCATGTTCTCACACTATGTATGGTTTATTATGCTGCTAAACTCATAGAAAAGCATGTCCTATTGCTTTATTTATTATTGTGCGAGTGCAAGTGTTAACTGGAAGATAATGCCACTTGTATTCTCCAAGTTATGTCAAACTGCACCAATGGCCAGAATGAAAATTATATTTTCCACATTTTTACTAGTGAAGATATCAGTGACATCAATTCAGTCCTACAGGCATGTCATTTGTTAATTGAAAATTATTGCTGCAAGGTTTTGTATATGTTGCAAGGTATGACATGGATATCTCTCTGCTTGAAATCTACAATGCAAGATGGCAGGCACAATTCATCATACAGATCACTGGAAATTCACCATCTTCTCATGCATTGCAGGAAACACTAATATCAGGCCCAGGTTACATAAGCCCTTTTGCAATGAAACATATTGTACTCAGCTGGTTCAAAACAAAAATTGTACCAGAGATTACAATTGAACTACAACATCTTACCTCTATTTCAGCAGTGTTTCAGTCAATTTGCCCTGTCAACATGTCTAGATGAACATTATTTGACAGAAGCAGAGCAAAACACAGCTACTCTGAAAACCATAGCTCTATGAGATTTTACTTTGATAAAAAAGGAAAACAAATAATTTTCATATATCTTTTTAAAATTTATTTTATCCTTTTATGATACACTTGTCAAACATGTTTTGTATCAATAGAATAGTAGTCAACTAGGTGGTTCGCACTTCTTCAACTCAAAAACCTCTTAACTTTGAACTGGACATCATTTAAACTGCCAGGTTTTATTCAGCCATTTCAAAATAATTATAAATTATATCACCAGGCACCGAAGAGACTTCACAGGAACTCCACAATTGCTTGTATAGTTACAGGTAGAACCCAATCAAGCTTTGCAATAAATTACTTTGAAATATTTAAAACTCGCCCTTTAATGACAAGCTTTTTCTGTGGCTACGTATTCTCAGTATTTCTCCTCCTGGATACTTGGTGATACACTTTCATACCAAACAACTTGAAACATGGTGTTTTAACTCAAAACATTTTAACCTTAAGTAGTTGTATTTTGTTTTGTTTTTTCTCTTTCTATGTAATAATTTTTAAGTTTGTATGAGATTTGAGATTTTAGCAGTGACTTAGAAAATCAGTTTTAATTATCTTATCATTTTTTATTGAAAAAACTAAAATAAAATACTACTTTAATAATAAGACTTGCTTAAATTCAAATAGCTCTTGATTGCAAACCATCAGCCTGTAACTTTCAAGTCATGCCAGTTTTATGTCACATTGTGGATGTGTGCACAAGTGGATTGCCTTCTACCTAAAGCCACAGCTCTTAGGTTTAAAATCTGCAGATGTATACAGTTCAAGGGAAAGGAGCAAATTCCTTGTTTTGATGTTCATGATACAAAGAATTCTGTTCATGAATTCTCTCTTCTGATACTGAAGCAAATTAAAGTAGTTTTTTGAGCTCTTGTGCCACTTGCTTCTTGTCATGAGTTCCGTGGATGAATTACAACTCTATTTTCACTCTTTAAAATCTATATTGTCCATAATATTTTTGCCTTAAAACTAGCATCCTCCACAGAAATCTTCATCCAGATCAGTAAAATACAAAAATACTTTTTTAAGTTATGACTAATTTTTCCAAGACATAGAGCTCTGTCTTTATAATGTTTATAATAAATTCAAAAGACCGTCAGCAGAGCGAACACACCATACAAAAGAGCACAGGGGTAAGCCACAAGAAGCTGCTGGGCATCCATGGCTAACACAGTTACAAACAGCTTGGAAGCTGCCAAGCTGCACCATCCTATCGTTACTGCAGTCAAAACTGTTCCGATCATGCCCCTGAAAATATTAATAAAATTAATTTTAGCATATTATGCTACCTATTTAAAAAACCTTTAATCCATGAGTTATGTTACAAATGATTCATTTAAAAGTCCAATAGGTTGGTGTCCAAATTGTTTTTTTCAATTTTTATAAATTAGGATTTTGATCATAAAAATATTGTTAGTAATATTACGAGGCAACAACGGACCTCCCAGTTGAAGAACTGTATAATTAACTGTTGTTTAAAAGTTAACTGTTCCAAAACCAATTTAAGTAGGTGACTTATGTAAAATAATGGATGGCTAGAAGTGTAGCTGCATGAGATTGGATGCTTCTTTCTCCATGATGGGGAAAGAGAGGAAGGGTAGAATGGGGTCTTGGGTTATGCCACACCAAGAATAAAATATTGAACATTTGGGATTCCTACAATACATCTTAGTAACTTTATTTTGACAAGAAAAACAGAATCCTTTTAAAAACTTGTTAAAAAAGTAAATGTGTACAGGTCTCTTTACTTTGTAAAAAACCCAACTATGATTAAATGTTTTACTGAGTACTGTAGCTGGTGATAAACTACTGGCAGCTTAGTTTTTAAAAAAAACCTGTGTTAATACTGCACAGTATTAAACAACTACCAGATATATATTTGGCCTTATAAAAGCCCATTAAGATGACAAAATATCTCCCAAAAGTGTATTGAAAATTATCACACTGTCTGTTTTCCATATTGCAATATAATCTCACATTTTCTACCTATGAAAACTATCGTTACAAATTAAACTTGTGATTATGATTCTGAGAGGAACACTTCAAGTTACAACTCATGATTATGGTTAGTAAAGAGTTTTAATAAATATAAATTTTGCATTTTTACTAAGATGTGTTTCTACCTGTTTTATTAAAGTGGTAATTAAACAAAATTGTACTCACTGTAATGAGAACAGAATCGAGAGACTTGATAGGATGACCATAGGAAGCAAGCAGTAACCAAGAACACTAACAACACAACTGACAGACACGCCAGTCATGCTCATCAGATTAAGAATAGAGTACATTGCCAAACAGCCCAGAACACCAACACCATAGATATATCCAAACCCATGCACTTTTCCTGACTGGTAAGATAAAATAAAATTTGTTTGAAAAAGTTTTATAATTGTTTATTTTTTAATTTTAATGTGTAAAATAAACAATTCAGGGTTTTGTTTTGACAACTGAAGTAGCCGACACCAAGCACCTAAAATTCTGAGTAGACAACTGTCATCATTATTAAACTCCTGTTCTTTCACAGCATTAAATTACTGGTAGTATTGGCAGCAATGTAGCGAATAGAGCTCTTGAGTGTAACCATAAACCTGCAAAGCAGCAGAAAATTCCTGTGATATCATTAAAAGTAAAAGCACTACAGAAGTCGGCAAGGTTGCTTATTTCTATTTTAAGCATTTTTTGTATTGTGCACTTATTGTTTGATCAGTCAATACTATGCACTAAAAAATATACTAACCAACGAAGGTTTTCGAAACATTGTTTTAAATATAGTTTGATGCCACCTGTAAAATCTAAAACTTATCAGCTTTTACAAACCTTTAAGTAGCACAACTTTAAGACCTACTGTATTCCTTCACATTTCTAGTTTTACTGAAATAAACATGTGGTTTATTTAACTTACAAGTAACAGAAAACCACCAAATGCCAGACAGAAGACAAGTGGGCCTGCTAAATCAGTGTCATCCATAATATTTGATTCTGTTTGCTGCAACGGGTTCATCACTGAAACAGTCTAAAGGCAAATAAAACAGAAAGGAAAAAATTACATTTTAGACAAGATAATTTATCACCTCAATTTGCAAGTATTTGGAAGTTAAGATTTGATTTCCATGATACACCAGATGACGCATGCTAAAACGAAAACACCTTCAAATAACTGAAAGTAGAACTAGACATCCAAAGGGTTCCTGTAGCAGTTGATATCTGCTACATTTTTGTCTAAAAAGACAAAACCAGTGAAACTTTAAGTGGTACCTTTAGTAATGTAATAAACATTAAATACTAAATGTATCAAGAGTAGTTATCACAGGTGATCATAACAACAAATAGTAATAATTTGTTTTATAACAGACCATACAAACCTTTTGCCATATATGTTCAAAGTTTATTCCCAGCTCTAAAAATGAAAATATATCAAACATCAGTTTTGACTTATTAACTTGTTTTGATCTTCATTCATTATAACTTACACTGAAAGGAAGATTAAAAACATTAACAATAAACCATAATTTTGACAGATCAATTTTGACCAGCACGTCGATCCCTGGGTTTGATCCAGGGTTATACAGGTGGAAGGCCTGAATGATTACCACTAAACCAACTTCATATTGTCAACCCCACTCTCCCAAATCATTGATTATCAAGTTTCAACTGACAATATACAGTGACTTAGTTGTACTTTCAGTATGTTAAGCCGCTGTTACATGTTGAAACTTTTAGCTGAAACTTGTGTGCAACAACGACGTGAAACAAGTTTCACCGGGCATTACACCGTGTAACGTGGGTGGTTTTGTGAAACTTTTTTGAATTTCTGTTGCGAGATAGGTTTCACGAAAAGTAGAACTGCTTTCTACTTTTGCAACAGTTACAATGGTCACTGTGGCGAAAAAAACAAAACTTTCACCGTGTAACATCACTTGGTGAAACTTGTCTCGCTCGGTGTTGCACACGATTTTCAGCTAAAAGTTTCAACATGTAATATCGTCTGTACACTCTATTATGTTTAGTCCTGCAAAAGCATGCCAGCCCATGGTAACTTTCAGCCCTTACTAGTGGGCCCTCATTCTACATAGGTTGCTGACATTTTCCCATATAATTATCTTTAAATTGAAAGTTCTGCAGTCATTATTTTTCAGTATTACTTATATTACAAATTAACATTAAGAATATTACATTTTATTATGTTCTGCTAGCACAGTTATGAACATGAGGTTTTTTGTTGATGAATTTGTGGCAGGTGACCAGCTTTGTGGTTAACTGCAGAAGATAGTGCTAAATTTTGTGACAAAATCATTGATCGTAATTTAATTTCAATTTTTTACAACATCACAAAAAAGACCAATAATTAGCACTACTTAGATGGTTCCCTTCATGAGTGCGTGACATCCGTTTATATATTCCAGTTTTGTTTCACAAATTGAAAGTTGCGAAATCATACCGAAAAATAATTATTTTGGCATGGATAATCCTTTAGAGCACTAAGATTTCCTCAAGTTGAAAGTAACTTCTGAAAATTTGCAAATAATTTCTGCTATGAATGCTCTATTTTTTCATCTGCCTCACGCAGGTACAAGTTATGCCAAGAATGCTGCCACGTTTCGCGCCGTAAACAGACAGCAAAATGGAGGTCTGTGCATTAATAATAAGGACCAACCTTCCAGTAATGGAGGTTCGTCTTCAAAACTTGTATAATCTGCACTTGTCTGTTTAGCCTCCATTGAACCACTGAACCCATAATCTATCTGCGCTGAACCACTATACCCGGTTGGTGTTTCGTAGTAACTCTCAAAGTTTTGTCCGCCTCCATATATCGATTGCGTCTGGGAAGTCTGTGAGGAGTCGAAGTTGGAGTTGTAATGATAGAAGCTATTGTTTTGCGTTTGGCTGTGTGACTGATCACTGTAACTTGGCCCATTACTATAACTATCTCCGTGTACAGGTTGGCCCTCATACGAGAAGCCACTGTCGAAAAATTCTTGATTTATATTCACGCTACTGTCACCGCCAAAGTTCGACATGTTTTTCGGAAAATCTCCGTCGTTGTTGACCACGGCTTAGGAACCACCCCTGCACAAATCTGCAAATCGTTAAGATACCAACTCCACTACGTAGTGTAAGACTATACAAATTTTTCCAACCATACGTGACAAAAAAAAGGACGATTGCATGACATCTGGAAGGCATGTAGTTTACTTGTGACGCGAGTAGCATTATTTGCGCCACAAAGTTTTTTGTAAAGGCTGGTTTCCATATAGTTGTTTTGGGTCGTCCGGATAGAACTCAGTTCTATCTGAGATGACCCGGGTCGTCGGTGATTCACAGTCGTTTGCGGTCGTCTTAGTGTAATTTCCACATAGTCTTCTCGGTCGTCCAGGGTCGTCTCACCCGGATTTTGAAACGACCCGAGACGACTATATGGAAACCAGCCTTGAGTATCTACATCAGTACATGTACACCTACGAGTACTTGAATAGAGAAGAACTGAAGGCGAAGAATATTTAGTTACTATTTATCGAGACAAGAAGAATATTTCATTATGTTCGACGACAAAAGTCAAATTCCAAAAAATCTGATATGCCATGGGGAATATTGAACTTCTTCCATAATGAAAAACGAAATAAATTCTACGTTTCATTGTGTTCCAAAAAAGAACCAAAAGATTTGCCACTGTTGTTAAAGAGTACTATATTTTTTTCAGTTAATTTATAACAAAATATTGATATTCTGATTTTTCTATAATTTCCGATAAATTTTTTGAGAAGTTAGTTTTTCATTGCAATCACGGTTGGGCTGCCTGTGCTATAGTCTATTGCGTCGGATACAACAGGAAGCCCGACACGACAACGGCTGCGAAGGAGACTAGCTGCGCCTGTGCTAAACACACGAACCGCTTTGTATGATGGGAAACAAGATGGCGGGAAACACAAAACTTCGAAATATTTTGGTGTTTTCTTTGTAGGAGAAAAAAACAAACGTTTCTTGATAGAGGCTGGGGGCCATGGTAAAAAAGAAAGCCAAAGGAAACAAGAGATCGAAGACCGTGGTTTCGAAAAAACAAGGTAAATAAGTTTTAGTTATTTCTATTCCAGGAAAAAATCTGTAATTTCTTATCAGTCTGCACAACTTTAGAACATAATTTACACTGCTCTAACGAAGTTTTCCCAGTTTAAAAGCTCAAGAAATTTTGAAATTCTTAATTCTTCAATTCTTAAATAAATTTTACCTAATTTTAGTCAAGCTGATGTCTGGGGCTGGGTCAGGATGATGTTTACAGTCGCCTGATGTTTACAGTCGCCTGAGCCTAAGGTGGTTTAGGCTTGTGGCGCTCTGATGTTTTTAATATACAGAGCGCAGAGGCGGACTTTAAATTGGTTTAGGCTTGTGGCTGACACAGCAGAAGCAGGTAATAAGTTCCATGTTCGTACTGATCGAGGGAAGAAGGAGTAAGTCAAGTGAAGTACGTTACTCTGCAGTTTACCGTACTTGTGAGCATATTGCATCTTGTAGGAAGGGGATTTTCTTTGACGTCACAGGAAAGGAAAGGAAATGTTGGCCAGGTTATGACAGATTTTGTAGAGTCTTTGAGCTTGTACCAAGAGGCGTCGATTTTTAAAGGTTGTCCAGTTGAATGAGGATACACGGCCAGACGAACTACTGAACAGATTGTAGTTGTTGGTTGAAAGCTTATATTGATGAAGCATTGTCAACAAGTTGAACAAAGGCCTTTATTTAGCTTTGTATCATCAATGAGTAACAGTCACATTTGTAAACCATTTGGAGAAGGTTTAAAGCGAAAGAAAAAATGAGATTCTTATCATTTGTGCAATAAATTATTACAAGCTTGAGTTAAAAACACAAACACTACTACTACTACTACTACTCTACTACTACTACTACTACTACTACTACTACTACTACACTACTACTACTCTACTACTACTACTACTACTACTACTACTACTACTCTACTACTACTACTACTACTACTACTACTACTACTACTACATTATTATTACTATTACATTATCTCCAGAACAGTAAATAAGTATTATACTCAAAACATATAGTTATTTGAATAATGTTATATCCAGTATTTCCGTCACATAATGAGTTGATTTCCTTGATTTGAAAAATGAGCTTAATA
>JAOCPT020599482.1:0-7500 GCA_026546935.2 Palythoa grandiflora | reverse complement strand
TGCAAGAATTTTACCGAAAAAGGTAACAAAAATGACAGCATATTGATGCCTTCATATCCAACAATGATAGAAATGACAGGAACCTAAAATGACTTAATAACTGTCGGAAGCGCTCAAGAGATCCTTGTTTGCAGGGAATGTTTGTTGACGTATGACTCAGCAAGACAAGGTCCAATTCGACGTTCTGTAGAGGGACAGGGAGGGTAGTAGCTACTCTACAAGCCTTCAGTGTTTTTGCAAAGCTGAACGGTGGAGCAGTGCACTCTACCAGTACGACATTTATCAAACAAAACACTAGGAATGTGTTTAAGACATGAAGAGGTTTATGTACAAAAAAGCTAAAAACTAGCCGGCAGTGCTCGAAGTAGAAGAAAGTCCTATTTGAGACAATTAAAAGGTATTAACAGCAACGAAGTTAGAAATAATAGAAATGACGAGAATAACGAGCAGAGAAGCGAAAAGCAAGCTGTATGTCAACTTACGTAGAAATACTACTAAAAAAGTTATTATTTATCGTGATTGTAAATGTAAAGATGACGTGAAAGTTTTTTCCGACTGAAAACCAAATGCCAATGATAAAGATAGTAGTAATAAAAATGTGTTGCTAGTGATCGGGGATAAAGGTTATCATAGTTGTTACGAAGGAATTTCCATTTTACTCACCAACACAACGTCCATTTCGGCGAGTAAACCCGTTACGACAAGCAGGATAGGCACAGCGGTATGAGCCTACATTGTTTATGCATCGCTGTCCCTGGGAACATCGAGCCTGACCCGTGCGGCATTCATCGATGTCTATTGGATTCGGTAGTGAAGATGGTGATCACAAGAAATAAGAAAAATTGGGGTAATGTCAAAAAAAAAGGTTAAAAAGACACTGAACTGGCCTAAACTTAACCAGTATGAATTATCATCAGCGAACATAAAAGGTGAAGATGACATCTGCAAGTGATGCTGTTATCGGAAACGAAATCACAGAGACCGATAACGACTAAAGCGAAACGTTTTATGAGAACGAGGAACATCGATACTGCATTGGCATCGTTTACTTCTAGTGGACAGAAGAGAGAAACTATACGATAATGACGATAACAAAATCGAAGATGATGGTGACGATGATGACGACGATAATGACGACAATGGAGATGACGACGATGATGAAGACGATGGTAATAATGATGGCGAGGATGATGATGATGGTGACGCTGATGCTTCAAACAGGAACGGCAGTTATCATCAATCTTGCTGACTCACCCACACAACGGCCGTTACGACGTTCGCTTCCAGATGGACATGGAGGGTAGTAACAGCTATATGAGCCTTCAGTGTTTCTGCAAAGCTGATCAGGTTTGCATCGCGCTCTACCAGTGTCACATTCATCAATATCTACCAATGCAGAAGGATTGCGTTCCAGACGCCCAAAACATGACAAATGAAAATAGCAATTTTGATATTTTTTATGGTGTAAAGACGAAACTTGCATGTGAAAATGTTGTTGCTCGACTCTAAAACTTGGGAGAGACAATAAAATAGTAACGACAAAGATCCCCACGAAGACAATGCCACAATTGGATACAAAAACAAAGAACAAAACTGCCTGAAACAAGATATACTTATAAATACCATGTAAAGTGGTGTTAAAATGACATTTAAGTATAACGAAAGTATAGTCAGAGTTGACACAACGAGATTTATGCACAGATAAGCTAAAAACCTGTGCTTGTCAGTAAGAAAAAAAGCTAAAATAAATGGCTGCGTGTCAATCAATTACGATGATGGTTAAGACGTCGGATATGTTTCTTCGAACAGGCTAAAAAAGTGACGATAACGATGGTGATAATCGCGGTGAATCTATGGTGCAACGTATCAGTGTTGAAATTAAGTCTAACTTTGAAGAAGGAATCTGTCGCTTTACTCACCAACACAAAGTCCATTTTGACGAGTAAATCCGCTAGGACAAGCAGGATAGGCACACCGGTATGAGCCTACACTGTTTATGCATCGCTGTCCCTGAGGACATCGAGCCTGGCCCGTTCGACATTCATCGATGTCTATTGGAAGCGAAGACGGAGTTCACAAGAAACCAGAAAAAATGTGGTAGTCAAAAGCAAAGAACTGGTCTAAACGTTAATAGACATTATCAGAAGGGAACGGGAACATGAATGGTGAAGATGACATCAGTGAATGATGCTGTTGCTGTAGATGAAGGAAAAAGAGAATGACAATGAAGATAATGATGTTGGCAAAATATGTTAGTTGCAAAAACATTGCCGAAGACAATAAAGTTGTTTGAAGATTGCGGATGACGCTAATGAAATATGCTGGTGATGAAAACGACGCAATCAATTGTTGATGAAGAGTGCCGAAAAATGTCGATGATGGAACAACAATATTATGTTGAATTAATTAACCAAACATGACCGAACACTGTCAATATACTGAGAACGACCTCTTCTTTTAGAATACATTTTAGGAGAATAAGATGATTTAGGAAGGACAAATCCTTTCAAAAAATGAAAATTAACGTTCCAACGTCAAATGTTAGTGACAAAGACACCCAAGGTAGCGATAATGCCCGTGAATATGGGAACCATATATATCTACATCAAGATGAAAGTAGACGGTTAGAGTTAAAGAGTTAAAGAATATGAAGAACATCCATCAGGTGGTTATTAACACAATGATTTTTGTAATCGTATTTGGTGATGCTATTCAGGTGCACATTATTTCACTGCGCATGTATGATTGGCTTTTCAATCTAGTTATCAATAGTTGATTAAAGCATTCAGAGTGTTGCCCAACGATCACTTTGATTGTGATGATGTTTAATGTCGCAGCAAATAGAATTGGCAATTGCGATACTGACCATGAATAATAAAAAAAATGAAAGTCACTACAGTAACAATATACGTTAGTTAAAATCCTTTTACGAACATAAGTGGCCCATTGAAGCCAGTGCTTATCCTCGGTTTCTGTAGTGATAGGCGAGAGTCATTAACTCCCTGAACGGGAAAAATTAATCCGACGCAGGTTAACCCCAAGCGGAAGCTACTACTCACTTTATTGACTTCGTACGGACGGAGCTAAGTCAACTTTGACGGAAAGGAGGTCAAACAAACGTTCAACGCACAACAATATGCGTAAAAGGAGTAACTTGCTCTTGCAGAATAGAATAGTATTAGTCATGTTGACTCACCAACACAGCGTCCATTTTGACGCTCGCTCCCAGTCGGACAGGGAGGATAGTAGCATGTATACGATCCTTCAGTGTTTCTGCAAAGCTGTCCAGGGGAACATCGTGCTCTACCCGTGCGACATTCGTCAATATCTGCAACCAATAACCAATTAAAGTGGTAGTGTTGGAAAGTGGGTCTACTAATGAACTGTTTTCCGGAAGGTAAATGTGCGAAAGTTAAAAATTTGAGTTCGACACGAATGACTTGATGCTGATTTGACGGCCTTCGTGCATAGTAAAATATTGTCACTGCTTTGAAAAGGAAGATAAAATTAATATGGTAGATTTATTCGCATGGCCGGGCCATAGTAGTCATTTACTCGCCTGATGTTCGTCTCTATCCAACGTCAGTGTGGCATTTATTTATTTAATCCAGACACAAAAAAAAACAAGTGCATTCGGTCGTCTCGAAGACACGTCGAAGTCAATTTACGATCAAACAGAGAATTCGTTTTTCCAAAATCCGGTTTATTTTCGGTTCGGAAGTAATAAGCGGTTCAATCATCGTTGTTATCGCAATTCATGTGATAGTGTTTGATATGACAGAGTTGTGGATGCGGCAAAGTAGAAAGCCATTAAAATTCAATGCGATGTAATAATTTGCAAGAGTTTACTAAACAAAGCTCCTATAAGGTTAATATCATGTTTAGATTAAACTGCACGGGCAACCCAGTGTGTACATCTAAACGATGTATCCCCGAGTTCACCACAGTTTTATTTTGATTTACATATAAAATCGTGGCAATTTGCTGCTTTTGACAAACTGTTCATGTGATGTCCAGGCTGGGATTCGCTTCCGTTTCTTAACGTCGTCCGATCTCTATGGCATTCGTCTGTTTTCACTGCAACTAAAACGTACAGCTGTCCGGTGTTTTCTCTCAGATTTCAAACTTATACCAAAAATGATATAAAAATAGTTCGTACAACTGTGCATGTGGGATTGAAGTGGGGGCTGCTTACGCACCCATCGCACCCCGTCGGCGTAGCAATTTTCCCTTTCGTAAACCGTCGTTGCCATTTGGATCAATCGTTGCCATTTTCGAAACAGTCGTTGCCATTCATAGCAGTCGGCTAGGTATAAATTCACTGCGTTTGTTTTGTTTTCCCTTGTATTTTTGCTCTTACAGTTAAAATCCGCGTATGAAACCAAAGAATTGACTCGATTTTTGTCTCGTAGACACACAATTTCACGATGAGAGACAAAACGGCTGGAAGGAAACAATTTCAGGTGGAAACTATGATAAATTTGCAGATGAGAATAGGTTCTTGCATAATTGGCTTTAGCATGCAGTGAGGTACCTTTAGTCTACTGGTTTTCACGATAGGACGTGGTCAGTTGTATATTTCATAGCAGAACCCGATATCAAAAATCAATGAAATATTCCAAATATTCCAACTTCGATCATCCGCATTGTGAAGTATAATATTCCATTTTTGTGTTAAATTTTGTATCGTTCACATTTCACACAGATACTGAGATAGTGTGCTTTTGTTTCCGGTTCTCTGAATGTACTCATAGCTGAAGCACACACAAAAAAATGGAGTGAAACAATTAATTTATTAACGGCTTGACTCTAAATTACGTTGATTGAGCAATCTTTCGCAGAAGTTGTTACCACGAGACAAAAACAAACCGAGTCAATTTTTTGGTTTAATATGCAGATTTTAACTATCAAAACAAAAATACAAGGGAAAACAAAACAAACGCAATGAATTTATACCTAGCTAAGTGAGTTGCAGCCAAAGAACCAAAGATGTTCGAATTCTTACCTAATGTCCGCCATTTAGTTAAACTCTATTTCAGTTACTTCAAAAAGCAACCCGAACTTCTGCGACCAGGTGTTTGTTCTTAAAATAGTAAACCGGAATTATGAACTAATTTTTTGTGATGAATCAAAAGCTCAGTGGGAGTTGTATATATACCCTTAGTCCGTTTTTCGAAATGTCACAAATAAGAAGGAGCGACTATTAAACCCTCGGAAATACGTAATTGATCTATTTTCGCGAACTTGCCACGTTTTTGTCACTGCTCGCGTGGATTAAAATGGCAACGACTGCTATGAATGTCAACGACTGTTTCAAATATCGCAACGACTGTTCCAAATGGCAACGACAGTTTACGAAAGGGAAAATTGCCGCGCCGAACACGTCTCCCGATTTTCCCAATCGTAGCCTGCGCCGCAGACTTTCTATACCTCCGACTGAAAGAGCTTGGGCCAGCTGCAACGCAGGCTACCGAATCCCGAAGGTTAAGTTGGACAGTCTGATGTTACTGTAATTGACACCCCCATTGTCATTGTCTTTGTCATTGGTTATTGTCATAGTCATTTACAGCCGTATATAAAAACGATATCAGTGGAAAAAAGCCATATCGGTGTCAAAGTGATATGACATCACTTTACGTTAAATAGCCTGATGGAAAACTTCGAATAGGCTTTCAAACAACAACAACGATAAGAACAACAACAACAAATTTATTATTAGCACTCTTATTAAGTTTACCAGATCGCGAAAAAATGAAGAAAAGTTTACAAAAATATATGCCTCAATTTTTTTTTTTTATTATATAAGTACTGAAATTAATTCATTTATATGGTAGTGATAAAAAATTGTTCTGTTTTGGCTACTGGTGCAAAAACATTGTTTGCGACAGTTGATTGGACGAATATGTTTTCAACAGTAAACAGTAATCGTTCAGAAAAACTCGTCACTCATTGGCGCGAAAACTACTGACGACCGTCATCTTGTTTTAATTTTGGCGCGAAAACAGCAACCGCCAACCTCCGCAACCGCCGACCGCCTTTGCTAAATTTTAAGTATGGCGGATCGTTTTGTTGACGTTGGGTCAGTGAGGGATTTAATTCAACATCAAGAAAACAAAGTAATCCTCAAGGAAACCCACACAGGCGTATATAAAACGTCTAAAAGCATTTATTACAAACAAATTAACGTAAAAAGAGAAATCGAGGAAGAAACTTACCCCGAGGAGTCAATGAATATCAATCAGAATTTATCATATCAGTCAGTAAAATAGATGTGGAAGACTACAAGTCTGACTTCACTACGAACTCATTTAATAAATGTCGAAAGACACTTGTGGAAAAAGGCCTATAATTGTAGTATTGTGTTTGAAAAACAAGGAAACTACTCCCCTCGAAGCAGAAACGACTCAAGAAAAAAGGGAATGGAAACAAGCCTACTGCTTCGCCTTCGGTAAGTTTTTATATACTTTAGCAAATAAAACTAGTTACGAATACAAAAAAAATTTCGATGTTATTTTTAAAATAAATCTAAATACTTATAAAATAAGCATATTACTTCATGGTTGCTTCGCTTGTATTTCCTCAAATCTGATTAGCCCATTCTGAACTCTATATTTTTCCCTAATCGTCTTGGCATGGAAAACTATCCGATAACAAAACTCTGTTATTGGCTAATTGTTATCAGCTACCTGTTAAAGGGAAAGTTAAATAAACCAATAACAATCCGGGCTTCAGGATTTCTGACCAAACAGCAACAAGTACTGATAACAGACAGAAATGGACTCTTCTCATTGCATTACCATTACCATTACAAATGTTATGAAAATTGGCCAAAAATATGCATTTTTATCTGCAAAGATTTCGTCATTCAGTTTAGTTTTCAGAAATTGTAATTATTATAATAAATTGATAACGCGCTCATCCAATTTTGTTAACACGCCTAATGATAACAGACTGAGTTGGACTCCACTCAGTCCTATTACCATTACTAATGAACGAGTGAGCGCAGCGAATGAGTGAGTGGAGCGACTCTTCACAAATCGTGAATATAATCGTTAGCGTTCACAAACCACAAAGTAATCTCTATGTATTAAATTTCTATCGAACGGTTTAAGTCTCCGATGTAAACGTTTTTGATACTATTGAACCCTCGGTTAATAATACTTCCCAGGTAGATTAAGGCATTTTTATACTAAATTGATATAAGGAAATTATTCCAAAAAATTAATTTAATAGAAAAAAATCTTAAAAACCACGAATTTAATTTTTTTATCCACATTCACAGAAAGGCGATATGTAAACATGTTCTATCATTCATGCATGGATAAAATAATATAAAATGTCAGGTTTTGTCTTTGACTAAAAAATATTACTAGACATTTCGGGCTAAAAACTTAGCTCTTCCTCAGTAGTGAGATAAAACTAATGTACGCAAAAAACCTTCGCCTCAAACCATGCGCAGCGGAACTGGGGGGAGGGGGGGGGGGCACTGGCCCTTCCAAT
>JAOCPT020599317.1:0-10276 GCA_026546935.2 Palythoa grandiflora | reverse complement strand
TTTCACCTTTGTGAGTGGCGTATGGAATCTACGAGTGGTTTAGTTCCCAGTAAAACACTCCTCTCCATATAATAAATATTAACAACAGGGACGCAATAGTATAGTGTTTAATAAAGTTTCAATTTCAGATATTGCGCGTCTAGCGTTCAGGGCCCAGTTGTTCAAAAGTCGGTTAGTACTAACCACGGGTTAAATTTTCAATCCCTATTCTTGTTTTCATCCTTGTATAGAGGCTGATTTGAGCTGTATTTTTTAAATTGGCAAATCGTTTACTTGGGAAACCTGACAAGTATTCCATAAGAACTGCAAATATTTTCTTAAAGTAGAAATAGCTGCTTGAATTTCAGCTTAACCCACGGTTAAAGTTAACCAGCCTTTGAACAACCCAGCCCTGGTTGGTTCACTGAATATCGGTTATTTAATAATTATTCCACGAACGCGCGTTGAGTATGAGGCGATAGATAGCTGACGAGTTGGCTCTTTTCACCTCATATCCAACAAGACGTGAGTGAAATAATTGTTTTGTTAGATTTATTCAAATCTGAACGATTAGACACTTAGAAATTATAGTCAAATTCTATTGAATTCTGTTTCACCTTTACAAAACACACGGAAAATGATGTTTCCATATTAGGTCATTCTGTATATGAGCTGATAACCGAGATTGAGTGAACCAATCAGAACGCTAGAAACGCAATATTCGAGGAAGGAAATTTAACAAAAATTCATAGACAGTATGACCTTATACGGACCTAGCTGCGCCAAGTTAATCCAAACAGAAAATTTATGGGAATTAAAGCATAATATATAGTGGACGAAATGGCGGGGAAAAGTAGACAACATTTTCGAGGATTTTTTCCTAGATTTTAAAAATCAGTTTTGAAGTTAATATTTAATAGACGAACACCAATTCGTCCACTCACCAAAGCTGAACTTTTGCTTGCTCTGGAGGGACGGCTATTAGTGCTTGTCGTCAACAGTTTTCCTTTTCAAATCTGCTTCGAACTCTTTCACTGTCCACCAAAATTATGACTGTAAAACCCCTCCAGCAATTGTTTTTTCGCCAGCTAACAAGCTTAACCTTTTAAGCCCAAAACACGAAAAATGACTTGTTGGTAAATTCTCCTAATTGAATTTCATACTTTCTATATTAGCATTTTGAGAAAATTTGGCTTTTTGCTTCCACAGTTTTACCCACTGAATCAATACTTTATTTCTTACCAAAGTCCTGTTAATCTCACTCACCACGAAATTGTTAACATTTTTTGTTTTGTTTTTATTAAGGTGATAAACAAACAAATAAGCAGACAAACTAATAAATCAATTAATAACCAAAGAAATATTAAGAAAAAACAATGCAAAATGAAACTATTTGATTCAGTTAGATAAATAAAGAAACAAAATAAATAAATAAACTAATATATTGGTTCACAAGTAAATAAATGAAAATAAATAAATAAATGAATAAATAAACTAATAATCAAACCATCTGACAATATAGAGTCAATATATCTGTTAATTGATTATCAGAGCCAAAGGATAAGAAATATATTGTGAAAAATGATTAAATATTTTACTTATAACATGAAATCCGTGCATATATTTTGCGTTTTATACTTTCAATTAAGACAAAATTTTTAGTTTGCCTTGTTCCTTGAACGCATGTAAACAACAATTGCTGATATTTAGAGATATGATGTGCAAGTTCCTCGATCGAATTGAATCGGGTCTCAGGGAAATTTCCTCCTGTCTTTGAATCAGCGTCTACACCCAATGAATAGTTGTGGTGTGAAAGGTGACGTGACATCACGGTTTAATGGAAACGAACAAAATACGTATGTATCCAGCAAACCAGACGGGTTATGATAAGTAATGTTTGCTTTCTGGCGTCTTTAACTTGACTCCTTTTTGACGTTGCATTCTTGTTTAATTCATCACCAATAGAAGCAAGACGACTTCCAATGTATTTTTCATTATCGCGAGAATGTGGCGAGATCAAATCGATGAACAAGGCCTCCGAACAGGACAAGTTGACTTTTTCAACAACTGGAAACATTTTTATCACTACTGAAGTAATTTCTTCGTGTTAAATGACCTTTTACTGATGTACGTGTCTCAAGGCATCGCTGTATAAGAAGGAAAAACGCAATAAATTTTTACTAATAAAACAAAGAAAATATGACAAACAAATAAATAGAAACCACGGTACACAACACAATAATAGAATTAAATGTACAATATTTCAAAGTTAAGCTTTTTAAAAAGGTTTTTGTAAGAATAGTTATTTTCAAAGTTTTTATGTAAACCACACTGTAGAGTTTTTCGCCACTAAAAAATATTGTGAAATACAATAATTTTACGTGCGTAAATATTAGTCATTGACTGATTGGAGTTTTGACAGTTTGTCGCATAAATATCATCAGCTGTACGTTTTCTTGAGTTCTTGAGAATTTTGACAACAATATTTATATCTAAAACTTGTTTTGCAACTTGGTAGAGACAATATTTTAAAGCAAAAGTTACTCCATCTAAAACGTATTTTGAAATTTAAAAATCTTGTTTTTAAACGACTATATTTTAAAAAATACTCAACGTTTCGACATAGCTGCAGTTTTCCTCAGCAAAAGTTGTAAAACGTTTTTGTAAAATACAAATATTTAAAATAGTATGCTAATTCTTTTGTTTTTTAGAGAGTCGAAAGAGCAAAAAAACACACTTATGTGTTAAATGTGTTTACCACACTAAAAACAAAAATTTGACTCTTAAAGAACAAAAGAATTAGCATAATATTTTGTATATTTATTGTGTCTTACAAAATGTTTTATCACTTTTACTTCCCCGTTTTTTGCCAGAGTAATTTTCACTATAAAATAATATAATATTATGGCACCGTTCCGGTACCGGATATTCTTGTGCCGATACGAGAATCTTATCGGATAGGGCCGTTTCGTTCAAACTTAAGCTGTCATGGTTTTTGAAAAAAAAGAAGCTGCACCACTCCGATTTTATGATAATGAATCGTTGTGTATCAATAATCATGATAATGGTGATGATGATGATGATGATGACGATGACGATGACGAAGATGGTGATGGTGATAGTACTTAATATTTACAGAGCGCAAAATATGGCAGAAAAAACGCTTTAAGATACCTATAATAACACTCTGGTTTTCGTGCTATTTTTTGGTGCATTGTAAACACGTATTTTGTCCGTATCTGAAATCAATAATCCGGAGTGAGCTAGGCGCGGAAACTACTGAATCAATCCTTAAGTGCAAATATAACGGCTTCATTTACGTGAACTTTTACGATTTAAAGCACTTTTTTATACATTGTAGCCGCGGATTTCGTCTTCTATGGTCTCATTTTGAGCTTTAAATAATGATAAACTATAATGTTTTGACAACACCAGGGGAAATTGCTAGTCAATGGTGGGTCCAATCCTAACTTTCACCCTTATGCTCACATTTAGATTGTTCACAAATGTAAATCGAAGAATGAAAAAGATCAAGTTCATCATAATTCTTTCACACAACTGTAACAACGGGCTTTCGGGGAACTAGCTCATGAAGTCCCGCTTCGGTTTTGGCTGCAGTTTCTGTTCGCCAGAAGAGGCCGGACATCAACTTTAGCCTGAACCAAGCTGGACCTTGTTTACTTCACAAGAGGTAAGTTGGAAAAAGAGGCGAATTTCAAGTCACGTTTTCCTTTATCATTTGCAAACAAAGAACTCCGGTTTGAGACAAATTAAAAGGTAAACGCAAACAATCGAGTGGTGAAACCACAAAGGCTCATTTGCTTTTGAGACTTAAACTGAGAAAAAACTGAAATATGCACTAACTACTGCCACGTGACACAACTCTAGGAAATGCTTGACCGCTGTGCAAAAATAACAGAATCCGGAATTCGGAATCCCGCAAAATTGGAATTCGGAATCCAAAACGCTTACATCCGGAATCACTTTTTGATAGACAAACTGTCGTCTCAAAAAACTATTAACGTTATTCGCAATGGTGAATAAAAATAAGTGAATCTGCCACCGCTGATTACTCTGAGAAACAGCAGAAGTCTAAAGTCCAGTGTTTTGGATTCCGCTTGGAAATTAGATACTAAACTGATGAAATTGCAGGAGTAAAGCGATTGGAATTTGTATTTCAAAAGTTCGGAATCTGGAATCCTTAATGTCTGTGAATTTTGTTACGCGGGTCGACAGAAAGCGCCATCAGTGTATTAGTGCTCCGGCAGTCTATGATCTTATTGCTCTGATTTAATGGCTTGTTTCAATTCCAAACATTGTCTGTTCATATTAGGTCGAAAATAAGGCAATAATGCCATCTATTAATAAGAGACAAAGAATTTGGCTTGGTCATACACTGAGGCACGGAAATTTGCTCCCTCTTATAATTGAAGGAAGAGCAGAAGGAAGGAGGCCCTCAGGAAGACCAAGAACGGGAATGCTAGATAGAATAAAAAACGGCAAGTTTTATCAATGTGTAAAGAAGAGGGCCGGGGAGAGAAAATTATAAGGATGGACCTATACCTTTGGGCAGAAAACACACACACGCAAGGCCGAAGTACTTTTCGAAAATCTGGTAGTGGTATAGCTGTGTACACTTAGCCCAAGATAAGCGCCTGTGTATCAGTATAAATGTGAGCAAGAAGTTTTAAACTGGGAAGAAATTCGAAAAAATTACGGAATCCTATAAAAGTGAAAGAACTTTCGTTAATTCGAGCAATTATCCCCGACGATGTTAAAACAGTCAATTTATCAAATTAAAGAAGATAACAACCGCGATACTTTACTACATAAAGGCAACAATAATCATCAGTTTTCATCAGGATTTTGTTTTCTCCGCTCTAAGCTTTGTGAACAAACTGAAGTGTAAAAGTTTCTCCTTGGAGGTCAAGCAAAATATCTGTTTCTAGTGACAACGTTAACAACCTGCAGATGCTCAGGTCGATTCATTCCAATGTGCAGTTATTGCGTTTACTATTGTTTTTTGCCGTCGCCGTGGTCGTACTTATTTCTTAAATTCCTGATAATGAGGGAACAAAAAGAAGCGATGCTCTCCCGAGAGATTCGGAAATCTAACTTCTCTAAAATGCATTTTCAGAGAGAAATTAGTGGAACTGAAAAAAAAAAAAAATGCAGTGAAAAGTAAGCGATACCTCATTTGATTTTACAATTCTTTTTAAGCAGGACTCAAAAGTTGGTCCACCGCGAACCAACCAGACTGGCTCCGCCGTGCCTGAGCCAAAAAATTGGCTTATTAAAAACTTATAGCGGTTCGTAACGATTCACTTTCAAGATCGAAGCGGCGCAGCTTCATTTTGTTTCAAAAACCGTGACGATATCAAGCAGCGTGTTATGTGTGTACGAAACGCCTATCCGATATGATTTTCTCAGTTGCTGAAGATTTATCCGCTAAACAGTGTAGAGACACAACCTAAGTTTCGCCCAATAAATACATTTATTACGAGATGTAAAGTTGAAATTATTAGCATCAAACAAACTTTTTTGACTCCTTATTAATTGTTGTATTAAACTAGTGTTATGAGCTAACTAAATCCAAACGGGTGAAGCGATTCATAGGATTTCAGTTATATTTCACTCATTGTTGTTGAGAATGAAATCGAAAACGAATCCTTTCTTTTTATCAGCACATTTTGAACAGACAAGTTATTAGGTCAACAGAGCACGTTTACTTATACATGTTAATTGAGTAAGTTTTTTAAAGAAATGTAAAGCTTTAAGTTTAAAGCTAGTACAGTGAACTGTATCTCTGTTTTTTAAAAAATGACAGTTGACGAAACCTACTTCTCAGAAATACGCAAGTATTAACTTTAAAATAAGAATTTTCTGTAATCGGCAGACTTACAAAGACTTGTCCGTCATCTACAAAGGATTTTTAAAAGTATCTTTCGGCAAATAGATTTGTTTTCAAAAGTAATGAATTTTACTTGAAACTTCATTAGATTGCTTTTGGTAATAGGAAAGTAATTTTCCCTCAAAACTGCCGTGTTTCTTTCTATTCAGTTATTTTTCTATACGTACACGCCTTCTGATGTGTCCAATAAACTTACAGTTTGTCGTACTCACCAACGCACGTCGCTAAAACCAACGTGAAACTGTTTAGTTCTCTCTAAAGCCAGTTAACTGATTGAACTTTAAAGAAGAACTTACTCTACTGGAAATACTGCAAACTTCTGCCGCTTCAACGACTCTCGACTAGTTTGCCTTGTCAAATTCTTCGATTTAAACTCTGAACTGGGTATAACCCTGACGAGAAGATACTAAATTAAAACTGGCCTCATGCACCGGCCTACGTAAGTTTAAATTTAGAAGGTCAGTAAACGCCATATTTAATTGTTGTTTTAGTTTTTCCTTTGTGTGTCTCAGAGTTTCTGGCGCCAGGAAATATGTTGAGAAAACAATCTAACTAATTTCGAAAGACTTCGTGCGTTTTTTGGACAATTTTGATGGTTGCTAGCGCCAACTTGTCTCTTTGAAAATTTATGTTGACATTTTCAAGGTCAGTCAATTTACATGCAAGACCAGACACATTTCTTCAACAAACAAATGCTGTTTACACAACTTTGAAGCGCATGAACACGAAATAAAGCCCTTTGTTTACGCTTTGTTGCGTTTATTCTTCAGAGATTGGTTTAGCTTTTTACAAGTCAAGCCTTCGCTCACGGCACTCAACGGTATGGCAAATTAGGCTCAGAGTCAATGGCTTCTTTCACTTCTTTCACGTTTGGTTCACCGGTGGATGTGAACGGCATTCTATAAATTTCTGTTCGTTAAGAATAGCAATGAGACGTTAATTTTGCAACTGATCAATATATATTGTTTTCATCAACTTGTTTTTTCCTAGCAAACAAAAAATGTCGCCCGTAATAAAAATATATATGATCAATATAATTCTTGGTGACTAATATGAGACCAAAATAACCATTCAATAACCGATAAAAACCTTTTAAAAAAACAATTATGGGTTTCCGTTTTTCGAGTCTTTTTTGTTTTTGCAAGAAGCCCTTAGGGTTGTGGGTTGGCTGGGTGGGAAAGAAGGCGGATTAGAATGATTAAAAAGATAAAAAAGGGATTTAGCTTTTATTGGGTACTTAGTAATAATGAAAGAGCTTCGGGGAATAGAAATGCTTTGATAACGCTGCACAGCTTGCGCACTCCGGCCAGTAACTTTCTTTTCAAGAGGTTGATTACTATCTATTTCTGATTATTATATTATATTTATATGAATAGGTCATTTTCTATGACATAGCGACTTTCACAAGACACAACATTGCAAAATAATAGCTTTGCACCAACTCGCGGTAGAATTAGCAATTGCGCCAATTTTTCCCCAACAGAGAGTGGAATCAAATTCCATTTCATCTTTTAAAAATCGATTAAAAAGTATTAAATTTGCCCCATATCATGATTGAGCTGTAAAATCTAATCGCTACCGAATATCCTACAACATAAAACAATTCGCACACGGCACTGAACTCAAGAAACTGTTCCTATTTCCCGAACGCCTTCAATAAAGTATTAAAAATTTACACGTTTTCCCGTTGCTCAAATATCACGTACGCATTAGAATGACAGTTTAACTATATCGTCACGACGCAATTTGTAAAACCACGCAGTTGAAATTAATTCAAAGAATTTATTTAAGCCCTTAAAATGGGGAAAACTACTTTGAATGGTATACAACGGAACGATTTCTAGCTAGACTCGCCTAAAAACCTTGCAGCAATTTTAAAAAATTTTAAACAAACGCCTTTCCAGTTATCTCGAATCATGTGCGGATCACATTCTAGCTTTTTCTGCGTTTCCTTACTTAAGAAAAAAACGTAATTCTTTAATTTAACCAACATTCTAGTTGGAAACATCTGTTGAATGGTAAAATTAAAATAGCTTCGTTCACACAGCAAGTTTTATTACTTCCCAAACTCTCTTAATGCTAGGAAGCCAAAAATCAACTCAATTTAATTTGTTTCTCGAGTTTTTAGGCGCTGAAATCCCATTTATTTGCCTAATCTGTTTTGCCTTAAATTCGTATAAAGATATTAAAATATGTTAAATACAAGCATCAGTCATAACTTGGACGAACAAAACACCAGTTCTTGAGGAAATTAAACGAAGGCAGCCTCAATTTTTGTAAAGTTTGCCATGGTAACCTCTTTGTTATGTATATTAAAGTGCTAATTTTTCTCGGGCTAAAAAATATGAAAACACCCGTCATTCAAACATGATTGTTATTGAAAAGCTGTTTGTTATTACTACATCTTAATGAGCAATCTTTCTAAGATTTAATACGTATGGCAGTGGCAAGGTTCATTACAGGAGGGCTTGAGAAAATATCGTGTTTGAACGGACAATGATTTTCACCCCAAAATAATGTCATGCTGAGACACCGAAGTCTGCAGTTAAACGGGACATAAACAAACAAGCTATCCCTCACGCGATGGAAACGATACAAGGTATTGACTACTCATCCACAATAAATATTTTCAAATCAGTTTTGTAAGTCTACTCACGAAGATTAACAGTTAAGCTGCTAAAGCTGTAATCTCCTTAACTTGTTCAACTTCTTTTTTTTTGCAACTCTTTTGTGCGTGTATCACTGTAAATATTTTAAATCTATGGGAACTATAGTTCGCTGTCTTGTACACCGCTGGGAGCTTTGATATCATAAACAAGAAACCTTTACAATACTAATAAAATTAACCACAGCTTAAAAAAAAGCAATGACTGTTATGTTTAAATAAAAAAAAAAACAATCAACATTCTGTCACGGAACCTAGAATCTGGTAGACTAACTTAGACACTACCTAATGCATGTTTATAGCCAGCAATAACGGCAAAGTTTGCACTTCAATTCATCGATATGCGATTCTATTCATTAAGACACGTAATGCTATGAAGTGTGAATTTGGTTCTTTATTAGTGATAAACAATGTTCGAGTTGTGTTTAATTTTTTTAAAAAAAATAAACATTGCCGAGTCTCATTCATTGTTCTTTATTTATACAGCAACTTCGGCGTCGGATGTTCTTTAAAACTGTTCTCGTGACTTCAATAAGTAACACAAATATTTTCGGAAATTGAAGAATTTTAATTTAATGACAATGAAGTAATATATCAAAAACTCGCACTTCGTGTTTGATCACCCGTTCCAAACACTGAGAAAATAACGAAGTCGCCCCGAGGGCCTTATTCAATTATTGTTTGCGATGTGTTTGGAACGGGTGATCAAACACGAAGTGCGAGTGTTTGATATGACTTCTCAATCGGGCATGATAATTTTTTAAATAGAAAACACGCAAACAAGGCAAAGTGTGAGAAGTGTAACTGGAATGTAATGCCTTTTATTTTTTAATTTACCTATTACAAAGCCAAAGGCATGGTACACTTTTAAAAATCGCCAAATTTAAGAGACTTTTGTATGGATTGGATGAAAGCCCTCTTATTTTAGCGATTTTTAAAACTGAACTGTTAGTGTTAAGCGATGAGAGTCAATAGGAAGTTTAAGAAACTACGGCAACGGCAACGACGACGGATCAGAAAATTATATTTTTGATTGTCCAAGCGTTTTCGAACTCTGCGAGTCAAACCGCGTGTCATAACAATCTTGCCCTACCCCCGTCAGGCCACAGCTCCTAATGCTCTAGCCCCCCCTCCCTCGTCAAACAGCATCCTTTTAACAATCTAGCCCTCCCTCCGTCAAACTGCTTCCCCAAACAATCAAGCCTTCCCCCGTCAAATTGCGTCTCATAACAATCAAGTAGCACCCGTCAAACCCCGTCTACCAACAATCTAGCGCTCAATCCGAGTCGCAAGCCAGGCTGCTTAAATACTTTACAAAGCGTTAGAAATTCAGTAGAAACTGCACTCCGTTTAAATACTTTATTGCTGATACAAGACACCTATGACGTGACATTATAAGTATAAACTTGTGGTTATGACAACTATATTATGCGATGCCACTTAACGCCACAAACCGGACAGCAATGCACATAAAGTACCTCAATGTTATACCTTTGGGGGAGGGGTAGGACACAGGATGAGGATTTGATATTTTTAAAACAAAAATTTGTATTAAGAGCAAAGTTTCAATAAAAAAAAACATGGAAAATATAGAGCACGTTTGTAAAACAAGATTGGCCAGTACCTGTGCAGCGCTAAAAGCAAGGGTAGCTTGGTGTGTCAAATCTCTCATCTATGCCAAGTCCCCCCCCCCTCTCCGCCTGATCCACCCCGGTCCTCCT
>JAOCPT020599233.1:0-10276 GCA_026546935.2 Palythoa grandiflora | reverse complement strand
ACACCCATACCAATTCCAACACCAACACCAATACCAACACCAGCACAAACACCAATACCAATTCCAACACCAACACCTATACCAATTCCAACACCAACACCAATACCAATTCCAACACCAACACCAACACCAATACCAACACCAACACCAACACCAACACCGACACCAATACCAACACCAATTCCAACACCAACACCAACACCTATACCAGTACCAACACCAACACCAACACCAACACTAACACCAACACCTATACCAACACCAACACCTATACCAACACCAACACCAATAATAAAAGACCAACACCAATTCCAACACTAACACCAACACCAATACCAACACCAGCACCAACACCAATGCCAATTCCAACACCAATACCAACACCAGCACAAACACCAATACCAATTCCAACACCAACACCAATTCCAACACCAATACTAACACCAGCACCAACACCAATGCCAATTCCAACACCAACACCAATACCAACACCAGCACAAACACCCATACCAATTCCAACACCAACACCAATACCAACACCAGCACAAACACCAATACCAATTCCAACACCAACACCAATTCCAACACCAATACCAATTCCAACACCAATACCAATTCCAACACCAATACCAACACCAGCACCAATACCAATTGGTGTTTTGATCTGTCTTTTGTTAGAACTTCAACTCTGACTTCTAGATTTGTTGCACTTACTAGAAATCAAAACTCTAGGAATTTCCAGGAGTTTTTTGAAGGTATTTTCAAGGAATAGTACTTTATAAAATGCCAATGATTTCTCTACAACATATAGCGCATGTCTTAATATCTTATTCAATCAACAGTTCAATGCAAAATAGAAAAAAATAAAAGACTTGGGCCCATTGTCAACTACATATAGATAAAAATGAATTACGTAACTTTTGTTACGCACCTACCCCAAATGAAACCCACATTTATGGTCACTGAATATTTATTTTCAAAGTGTTTTCTGGCAAGACTTCAGCAAAAAGGTTAAAAAATTCTCACCAATTTTAAAATTTTTCACATTTTGATGTTTTGAAAGAGAAACATAAGTCTGTAAAATATTCACAGAAACTTTATGAGTAGCAAAGTAGTCAAATACTACTATTTTTTTTTTTCGAGGGTGGGCGCTTCTTAAATTTTTACGAACTTAGCTGCAAGGACATGTATTCGAATCTTAAGCTGATTTATATTCTTTAAGTACAAAATGCAACATGACGATATTGCGCGCAGTCCTCATGCGACGCTGACGACGACGTGAAAGAACAATAGTAAATCACAGTACAATTAGTGCACGTAGGAGTGCATCGAGCTGAGCTCCTTCACGTTGTTGTCGCTAGAAACAGAATTAAAAGAAGGTGAAAAGGCCTTTTTATGGAGTTCTGACGACAACAAGGAGGCAGTAAAAAAATTAGTCTTAGTATTTGATTACCCCTTCAATGAGGAACATTTTCAGAAATGTTTTTTGGCTCACAAAGTTTAAGGCGGAGAAAACAAATTTAGTAAAAACTAAAAATCAACTAAGAAACATATTTTCTGAGCCGTCGTCGTTGGCGTCGCTGTCCTTGTTGCTTGGCAACATCAAAACAACAACAAAATTTTATTTACACTCAATATTACAAGATGCAGGGTTAACATATATCTATAACCAAGAATTACAAATTGATAAATGAAGGCCACCTGTAAATAATCATATAAGGGCTAACCGAGACAGGTGGCATTCAGACAGGAAATTTAATAAAAGATACACGCTTTTTTTTACAAGAACAACTTTATAAGAACAACGAGGCTCAAATTTGCCAAAATTTAAGAATAATTTAAGAACAAGCTCAGGCTGATGCTTGATAACTAGGAAAGTTTTTGTGGTAGAAAACGGACTAAAACTTAGCGATACAGCATAAGATATAAGAAGATTCATCATAAAGAATGTTCAACAAACAATGAAGGTAGTTCGCCTCTAAATTAAGCCGTACAATACATGTGTGGCGCATGGCGTTTCATTTTCCAATACCTTGTTCTATTTTGTTTTGTTTTTCCTTCAATAAAAACCGCTCACAGAAATAAGAACAAATTAAGAAAAAATTGAGGCTGAAATCGCCAAAAAATTAAGAACAACGAGGCTCGGCAAAATTTACTGGTTCTTATTAAAAAAGTGTGGAAAAATACATCGTTCGCATATTATAGAAAAATGCAAACAAGAACTGAAACAAAAAAGAAAAGGAATAATTATTGAAAGAAAACAAAGTTAGGACGACAGAAATAGAAAGTAAACAAATTGTAATCGATGAAACGTTTGTAGTCAGAAATAACTGAATCGGTTTTTCAGTTTTCGGGTTTAGGCGAAAACACGCTTAGAGATTTAAGTTCTACACGCTTTTTTTTAAAAGAACCAGTAAATTTTGCCGAGACTCATTGTTCTTAATTTTTGGGCGATTTCAGTCTCAATTTGTTCTTAATTTGTTCTGATTTCTGTGGGCGGTTTTTATTGAAGAAAAAACAAAACAAAACAAGTTCAAGGTATTGGAAAATGAAACGCCATGCGAAACATGTATTGTACGGCTGAATTAAAGGCGAACTATCTTCATTGTTTGTTGAGCAGTCTTTACAGTGAATCTTTTTATGTTTTAAGCTGTATCACTAAGTTTTAATCAATTTTCTACCACAAAACCTTTCCTAGTTATAAATCCTCAGCCTGAGCTTGTTCTTAAATTGTTCTGAAATTTTAGTTAATTTGAATCTCGTTGGTCTTACCAAAGTTGTTCTTATAAAAAACAAAACATTTAAAGAACAAATTAATGCTGAAGTCGCCAAAAAATTATGAACAATGAACCTTGGCAAAAAATTTACTTGTTCCTAAAATAGCGTGTATTCCAGAAGTGTACAAATTGGAGCTTTCTTTGTTCTTACAAAGTTCTTCTTATAAAAAAGCCGTGTATGAGATTCCAAAGTTTGCGTCCATGGAAGCGTCCTTCATGTCAAGACAGATACCCTCCTGCCGCGCGTTGCTTTCATATTTTGACTTGAAAGCAATGAAGCAGGCTGCACACTGGCTGGGAACGCTGCCATGTGTCTCCAGGTATTAGGGTAAACCATGTCCAAAATGTCTGAAAATCAAGTTTCGCCCACTATGACGTCATGTTTACAAATTCCTCAAATATTCTGTTCCTAAGCCTTATTGACAAAAAGAAAACAGGTTTTACAGTCTTAGCTTTCAACACAAGCTGTCTCGCACTGGGAAAAAGCCCTAAAATTATTTTAAAAATGAATATGCATACCCCGGGTTGAGGAAAGGGGACGAACTTTTCTTAACATTAATATTATCATTTCTCTTTCTTAACTTTTTGGCCAGGGTAGCGGCAAATCAGTTAAGTCGTATCGTATTTATTTTTCCGTTAGGATTGAATAAACTGAAAACAAGAAGTGTACACGCAGTACAATAACCTTTATGTGTGAGATCATTTTAAGAGTATTTGAGGCTAAAATCTTCTAAAGACTAAAGAGCATTTAGACACAGCTTAAAAACTAGACGTTCTTACAGTGTACTGATGTAGGAAAAGCTCAGTTGTCTCGGCGTCAACATGATCGAAAAATGCTCCATGTGGATATATTATTTCTTCATCCGTCAATATTTTCACACTTTCATAGAATCTTGTACTAAAAGTGTGAATGGCTGTGACAAAAGGATTTGAAACCCCAGGCTATCTTTCAAACAGAGATCGCAGGTGCATTGTTCATATTATAAAACATACGCCCATTGAAGAGACAACAATTAAAAGCCACATCACTTTATTGCACCATTTGAAATATCTGTTAGACAAAAGAACTGTTTTTGAAGACAATATGCTAGAATATTTAAAAACCGATATACCAAAGTGATAAAAGCCAGACTTGAATAATACCGCATTGGTTTCTTTTTGTATTATTTTAACAAGTCGTAAAGAATATTCATTCTTTAATAAATGAAAACAAATTGTTCTACTTTTCGTATTTATTTTGGACCCGTTTATTCAGTCCATTAATCTTAAAAACACTGTATAGGTATTAGGTATGCAAATTACAGCTTTGACATTCACAAAGCAAGCATTTGAAAGAGTTTTTTTAAAAATGCAACGCGCGCGCTATCAGTCCAGTCGGTGTAAATGTAATGTTTGTTTTGACTTGAAATGAAGAGTGTTCCTTTTCGCTGGACATCAACACGTCCAATTAAAAGGAGCGAAAGAAAGTCTGGTCTCATTACCTTTGTCACGTCAACAAATTTGATATGATACCAAGTGTTGAGCGGGGCAAGTACATTTTATGCCAAAACACTTAAAACAAGTGCTTTATTTAGTTATGATAAGTTTATTTTCCAGTTAAGGAAATTAGACAGTTCAAAAGTACAACATTCTTAGTTTCTAAATCTGGGCCATCCAACTGACAAAACAACTGATGTGTTTAAGATAAGATGTAGCGTGTGGGACTTGGGTTAATTGATGGAATGTGCAGTTTGTAATTATCAAGGCCGATTAGTGATTTGTTCCATTAGGACATATCATTTTTCATAAAACCCGCAAAAAGGATCTGTTGCTCTTGCTATTGCTCCTTGTTAGTTTATAATGGCGAAGATTTGAAAATAAATTATTTGTTACAACATAGAAATTAGCGAGGAAGGGTTTTGCTTTGATGTTTATGAACAGTGAAATTGTACGACAAATCTGTCAGAGGTGATATTCTTTTGTTTACCAAAAGACCAGCCGTTCAATCAACCCTCCTTAATTGATCAAATTCCAAGCGAACCTTGTCCTTTTCAAACCACTTTGTAGAAGCGAGAATGATAAACTCGATGCATTAAATCTTCGCCCGTGTGCCTTTTGAACAAATACACTCGAAACGAAGCGTAGAACACAAAGCGCTGTGTTTGTTTAATTAATTTATTCCAAAGAAAGAACCGCTTTTGATGGGATTAGTTGCATGCAAAATAGTGCGTTACGTTTTTTAATTAGAATGTTGATCACGTGGATAAATTTTGTCCAATAACATTACACGATTGGCTGTCATTGAAGCAAAGTATACATATATTGCAGCAATATACAAGTACTTTTCATGAAATGAAGGAATATAACTGAAACGAATCATAATATTTTGATTTGTATATATCCGTTATAGATACTGCAACTCAAGACAAAATACTTGTTTGTTGACCGCAGCAGATACATGGCCTGTTTATAGTGGACAAGTGGAAGGCATGAGAGATTTAATCCATCAAAATTTCGGACTGTTCTTTTGCCGAAGGTGACAAGAAACCAAAGTTATTGGTCATGCCAGCCCGAGTTTGTGTCTCGCTAATTGTGTTGTTTATTTGTAGTGTTTTCCTGGACTCAACCTACTGCAGAACTGTACATATTTACGCGTCTACAAATTTACATTCAGTATTAACAAGTGTGCGAGAGAATGGAAGGACTAATTACTCCTTCGATACGAGTTTGGCTGACCGCGATGCACTTCAAATGCTATTTGTTGAGCGGCGTTCTGGAGCGGTGCGTTTGAACTCTTATCCCGACTGTAAAAGTTTGACAAAGAACCCATTTATAGTTAATGTGCGTTCTTTTGCTGTATCAAAACCTTCAGAAGGATTTAGTTCACCTTTAACTGTTTATGTCCACGGAGTAAATTGTTTTGTAAAGTTTCAAAGACGCAAAATACCATTCACGATACTTAACCGTGAAGCGGTCGTTGGAACGCGGGCCTTTCATCTCGTCAATTTATTCAGCTCATTACCTAAATTTACTTCGTTAAAGTTACTTGGTGGTGAAGCAAGGAGATATTTTAGTATTGATCCAAAGAAGGAGCATCTTCGGCTGAGAAGATCTTTGAAGTTAACCAAAAGTACAATAATTGAGCTAACTATTAAGGCTGTCCTTCCGTCTGTTATAATAGGTACTCGGGTTAAAAAGCCAACTTATGTCCGGCGATTGAAAATTTTTATTGAAAGTGACAGCAAAGCCAATACTGAAAATCGGCGTCGATATCGGCGACGGGTACGAAATTACCCGCCACAGTTTTCACAAAATCAAATAGTGGCTCGGGTTAATGAAGATGTAAAGATCGGGACAACTGTTACTACAATTTCAGCCTCGGATAATGATGAAGGTTATAATGGCGTTGTGTCGTACAGCATGAGTGCTTCAATGAATCTTCAAAGTAACGCTATGTTCAAAATTAACTCATCGAGTGGCGTGGTAACAACTCAAGGGTTGCTGGACAGGGAAGGTATGGCAACGCATTACTTTACTGTAAGAGCGACAGATCACGGGAGTCCACCCCTGAGCGTTTCTGCAGATTTAACAATTATTGTTGAAGATGTTAATGATAATGCACCAGTGTTTGAGTCCAGCCCATACAGTAAGGTAGTACCTGAGAATATTTTGGTTGGCGATACTGTACTTGATGTGCGTGCACGTGACAAGGATGCCGGTTCCAATGCTCAAATCCATTACAGTATCTTAAATTCAGGTGGTGTAAACTCTGTGTTTGAAATCGGAGATCGTACTGGCTCAATAACTGTTGCTAAGGAACTGGATCGAGAAAAAGTATCCCAGTACTTATTGCAGGTTAAAGCTGAGGACCGGGGCACACCAAAGCGAAGTGCTACTACAAATGTGCGTATCACTCTAAGTGATGTAAATGACTGTCAACCAGTGTTTTCTAAGAGAAGTTATTCTGTGAACTTACCAGAGAATACCACACGGAATTCACCAGTGGTAACAGTCACAGCTACTGACAAAGATTTGGGCACAAATTCAGATATAACATATGCAATATTGAATGGAAATGATCAGAAATTGTTTACTATTAACTCAATAACTGGTGAAATCAAAGTTGTTGGTAAGTTGGATTATGAGGGAATGCCATTTTATAACTTAATGATAAGTGCAACTGACAAAGGGCAGCCTCCAATGTTTGGCCATGCCACTGTTGATATTTCAATAATAGATGTCAATGATAATAAACCAAGTTTTGTGAACTCACACTTCCAAGCTCAGATCATGGAGAATGCACGCATTGGTAGCCTGGTCACTCATGTTCAGGCTTTTGACAATGACGACGGAACTAACAAACAAATTGTGTATAGCTTGGTACAAACCAGTGTCCCATTCACTGTTAATAGTCAAAGCGGTACTATCACGACAACTGGTAAACTGGATCGTGAAAAGCAAAGCCGTTATAGCTTTAGTGTTAGAGCTAGAGATAAAGGAAGTCCTCCTTTGAGCAGCACTGCACAAGTGACAGTGACTGTTACAGATGTTAATGATAACCCACCACAATTTCGGAAGTCTGTATATTATGCATCAGTGTTAGAGAGTGCTCGCTGGGGTACTACTGTGTTAACAGTTTCTGCCAGAGACCCAGACCAAGGTCCAAGTAATGTTTTTTATACCATTGATGATAGCACAAATTCAGAAAAATGTTTTCGAATGCTTCCAAGTGGTGATATTATTCTTTCATGCCGTCTTAACTACAACAGAGATAAACATTACATTCTTACCATCGAAGCTAGTGATGGACTTCTCAAGAGCTCTGCTGCTGTGTATATAAATGTTACAGATGCTAACACTCATTCACCAGTGTTTGATCCTGCATTCTATAGTGTCAGTGTGGCAGAAGATGTACCTACTGGACATTCCGTTCTTAGGGTCACTGCAACGGATGAAGATACAGGAATTAATGCCAAGTTATCATTCTCGTTTGTGAAACCAGTTCCTCATTTTACTATTATTTCAGATACTGGTGTCATTAAAACAACAACCAATCTTGACCGAGAGGATAAGAACACTTACTTGTTTCAGGTCCTTGCAAAAGACCATGGAAAGCCATCGCTCTCAGCAACTGCTTCTGTCTTTATTTCAGTCACAGATGTAAATGATAATGCACCCCAATTCCTTAAACAAAAATACAAGAAATCTCTCAGGGAAGATTTTCAACCAGGGAAAGAAGTGTTTCATGTTTCTGCAGTTGACGAGGACCAGGGAAAAAATAAGCAAATTCAGTACTCCTTAGCAAATAAGTTGATGTTTGTAAAATTAATATAACTTTTTATCCCATGTGATAAAGACTATAGCCAACTATCAGAGCACAGGAAAGATGTTGTGTATTTCTCATTAGCATATACCCAACATGCAAATAGTGTTTTTCACGCACTGTTATTGGTTCCCTAAAAAGTAAATATCCAGGATATTCACTGATTAGCGATCAGGAAAAACAAGATGGCGTCGCGGTTTCCAAAAGGAGGGGAGGTTCGGGTTGGGCGGTGGGAGCGTAAGCTAAGGGTTCACAATTATGCAATTTTGAGTTGTTTTTTTCAGTTTTGCAGACATTTTCATTTTATGCTGTTGCATTGTGATTTTACAACACTGTGGACTCGGTGTGTTTTCTTCGTAAATCATTTTGAAAAACATCATTGCAATATATGATTGTGTTTTTTTATACAAATTTTTGCCTTTTGCCCCCTCAAACAAATTTTTGCCTTATGCCCCCTCATTTAGATTAATTACAATATTTAGTCAAACATAAAACTCAAATTAACCAACTAAAATAAAACTGATGAGCCAAACTTTCAAGTAAAATGTATAGAAATATTATACTTTCTTTCAGGTAATCAGGTCTTGAAATTAACAAAAAGTTTATCTTATTTTTAGGAGATGGGAATGGCACTTTTGAGATCGACAGTAGTTCTGGTGCTATTAGAACAGTGAAATCTCTTGACCGTGAGACCATTCCTTCTTACAGCCTCCTGGTTGTTGCCAGAGACAGAGGCAAAAAACCAAAGGAGACATCTGTTGTTGTGACAATCGACCTTGAGGATGTAAAAGACAGCCCACCAAAATTTGCCAAAAAGTTGTTTGTAGTCCATATTCCAGAGAATACAATCGTAGGTAAAGTATTTTTTAAGGCTAAAGCTGAGTCAAAGGATTTGATAAAAGGACCAGGAGTGATATATAGCATTGTATCTGGAAATGTACCACTAACATTTGGTATTGGTGTAAGCTCTGGTGACATTGAGACATTAGTACGTCTTGACTATGAAAAGAAACCATATTACCTTTTAAAGGTTAGAGCAGTTTCTGCCCCTTTCTTTGATGAAACTATGGTGAATGTTTCACTCACTGACGTCAATGACAATAAACCAGTACTTCAGGATTTCTATATGAGAATTAATGTGAAAGAAGATAATCTTCCACCTGATGCAAGGTATAAAATCCCTGCATATGATCCGGATGTGAATGACACACTGAAATATGACATTAGTGGTAATGATAAAAACTTTGTAACCTTGAACAAAGAAACAGGTGAACTTACGGTAAAATCAACATTGATAAATGCTATGAAACCTTTGAAAATTGGAGTGACTGTTAATGACGGGAAACACAGTGACAGCGCCATTGGTTTCATCATGGTAACATCAGTCACAAAGGAAATGTTGGACAGTAGTCTAACTCTCTATATTGATGACTTAGATGTGAAAGATTTTTTGAATAATGGACTTAACAGGCTAACAGAGACTCTAGCTGATAAAATTCCTTGTGACATGGACCAAATTGTGTTTTATGACATCAAAACTGAGATCATTGTTTCAAAGCATTGGTATGAGGATGACATTACTCGACTAACTGTCTGGCTAACTGTGCGTCTTAAAGATGACAAAGGCATCCACTATGGCTATTTCAATCCACAGTACGTCAAGGATCGAATATATTTTTACAGGAGTAAAATATCTGAAGAAGCTGGTGTCAAACTACTTCCATTTAAAGATGACCACTGTTTGAAAGAAATCTATAATGATGGTAGGAGCAAATGGGACTGTACAACATATTTTATTTTTGGTGAATACTCACAAGTGTTCAGCTCTCCACGAATGGTGTTCCGAACAGTTCCAGTTAAAATAAGTACCAACAGGACCTGCCCTGTCGGATACCGTGGAAAGGACTGTGATACCCCTTTGAATCTGTGTTACTCAAGTCCATGTGCGAATGGAGGCAAGTGCATTGGTACAGAAAAAAATTACACATGTATTTGTGGAACTGGTAGAACTGGAAGAAATTGTGAGGTAGACTTGAAGACAAGCAAATGCCCTGCCGCCCCAGGAGAGACACCCAGTAAAGGTCAACTGAAGTCCAACCCATGTAAGAATGACGGCTCTTGTATCAATGTTGCAAAAGGTTCATTTGCTTGCCGTTGTCAGTATCCAGAACAGGTGGACACTAGATACTGTGAACTC
>JAOCPT020599232.1:10000-18148 GCA_026546935.2 Palythoa grandiflora | reverse complement strand
TACTTTTGAACCGGTCTTGCAGGAAATTTATTTTCAAAATCTTCTAACTCCCTCCCTCCCTTCGTCATTTCGAGATTGGAATAAGGGTATATGCTCCATGATAACCGTCACGAAATTAGCGTGAAAACACCTTCGCCCAAATATACTGCTAGCTACGTAGCTAAGTAGCTGTGTAGAGATGTAGCTATGTTGGTGTGTAGCTATGTAACGATCTAGCTGTGTAGCTATGTAGCTTTGTAGCTACACAGCTCTGCATCGCTACATAGCTACATCACCACATAGCTACATCGCTACACAGCTACATAGCTACACAGCTACATCGCTCACATAGCTACACAGCTACAAACCTACATAGCTACATAGCTACACAGCTACATGGCTCTACACAGCTGCATGGCTACACAACTACTGAAATGGCTACACAGTTGCATGGCTATACAGCTACATAGCTAAACAACTATATGGCTACACAGATACATGGCAACATTGCTACATGGCCACATAGCTACAACGCTTTCAGCATATTTGGGCGAATGTGTTTTCACGCTAATTTCCTGACGGTTATGGAGGATATACCGGAACGGAATAAGCAGCATTGGTATTGTTCTCAGCCGATGATTAAACATTTGTGTGATCTTTCACGCCAAAGTTCAATCAGTTTTCTGTCTTTTTGAGGATGGTAAATTAGCTAGAATGAATTATCAGCTTCTCCTGTAGGCTAACCTGCGACGAATGACAATGACTCTCATCCGCTAAATACAACAGAAACCAGAAATCGCATTTACTTTTTTCAATTTCATCTTTTAAAAATATACGAGGAAAATGTGAACTTTGTCGATCTGATCCACAATGACCCGTTTACTGTGCTTCCTGCCCTGCAGTGATAGTAAAAAAGCCCTCGTTCTTCATTTACATTTACAAAAATGTCTGATGAGAAACCGGGAGATTGTTTTATTCGGCCTAAGGACCGGCTCCAATGTGTCACTTGGGCTCCTAAAACGATAGTCAATTCTGTACGGCAGAATTTATTTTTTGTTATTTACCGTAAGACTTATATTAAATGCAACAAGGTCAAGAAAAAAGGAGGGAAAATTGCTTGGTTTCAACGAATAATTCTTGCAAGAAAAAGTCAGTACTGAACATTGGACACATCGCAGCTCTACGTTTGGGGCGTAAATTTGCTTCTTTACGCACCAACTACAAGATTTTAGCGCGAATGGCCCAAACACGGCGTATTGCCATCCCAACCTCTGTGCAGTGGAGGCCTTGTTTTTTGTTAAGTGAGTATCCCGCGCTGTAAATGAACTCCCGCGAGTGCTAAGCATTAGTCAGAAATAACATCCAATTAGATTTCGTTGTTGTGATTTAAGCCAACGTGAGTTAGCACGGAGTTAAGTATTTATTTAATGGTCTTGACAAAAAAGAGTTTGTCTCCGACCGGAAGCGGAATTTTTGAGCAACACTTGTTGTTGAAGTAAGTTTGAAGCCGTTTAGAAGAACCACTAAAACTGATAAAGCGTGCAGTTTGCAGTTACATCAGGTCCGATGAGCGAGTTCCTTGACGATCAACAGAAGTAATGGGCCCATTGCCGGTGGAGGTCGCGTGACCACAGCTACCTTAAATCAATCAGGTATGACAAAATCCAAAAATGGAAAGAGCAGGTTGACATTTTTATAATGGGGAAGTTTCAACTATTGAATATCAAATATGTAAAAATTGGCAAATAGCAGAAAATATAATATATTGCGATATGATTGGTGGGCAAGGCTTGTTCACCAGTGTCATCTTTACAAAAATTTCCATTATAGTCTTGGATATCGCGAGTTACGGGAGCCAATCACAGCTCGCGAAAATGGATATCGGTTGGTTTGGTAAATACTAATTTCTCATGGCGCTGTTTTTGACACTGCATAACATCAGTAATGTGACCCTCTATGAGTATGCACATGAAATGAGTGGAAACAGTTAAAGAATACTCCAAAATAATCATCAAACGCTAGTAATCAAAGCAAATAGCGAGTAGATCTTGCACTTGCACTGTGTTTTAATATCATCCACGTCCTTATCGCCATCTTCTGAACTCAGGCAAATTCCGACAAGGATATAGTCTGTTTGAGCACTTTCATCATCAGAAGATACGTATTTCTGCTCTATTAGCTCTTCAGAGAACAGTGATACAGAGTAACGCCAATTGAATAAAATTAGTTGTTTCTCGCCCCGCACGCTTCCTCTTTAGGGGCTGCTTCCTTTTTTTTCTTTTTGCAATTTTGAAACAAGACGGCGGCGTGCTTGGCGCAGTGGTAAGATCTCTGCCTTCTAACCACAAGGTCCCAAGTTCCATTCCCTGGCCCAGCCGAGAGTTGAACATTTGTGTGACCTTTATTTCCGCCAAAGTTGACTCAGCTTTCCAACCTCCCAAGGTCGGTAAAATGAGTACCAGCTTCTGCTGGGGGCTAACCTGCGATGGATCAGTGTCCCGTCCAGGGGGAGTCAATAACTCTCATCCACTTAACACTACAGAAACCCGGGATTAGCACCGGCTCCATGGGCCACTTACTGTAGGCTCGTAAAAGAATTTAGCTTAGCTGAAGCAGTTAGCCTTAGCTCGTCCAACGGTCAAATGTTCGTATTTGCCGCCAACTGACTTACTCTATCTTTTTTCTGGGATAGATATATTTCCTTGTTCGGAAAACGGGGAAAGGTAAGTTTTCTTTTTATAAACCTGTCGTCTGTACGCGCTTTGTCAAAAGGAGCACACTTATTTCCCATCCTTTTGAATTTTAGTGGAGTTCAAACTTTGATGACGTAATGATCAAAACTTACTGATCACGGTAAAAAGATATCGCATGGGACCAATCATACAAAGATTTGACAGATAAAATAGCGGAATATAATTCAACGCTCAATTTAAAACAGGATTAATGCGGCGTTTACCGAGTTTAAACTTGGTTGAGGTCGATAATAAAAGAAAGAGCCGCTACACTGATAAAAGTTTGAATCATTTTGTTTGATGTTAATAGTTTTTTGTTCAACTTGTAACAAACGTGTCCTGTCGTCCGTGCTGTTAACCCCTGGGCTGGACTGATAAAACCATTTTATTGCCCAGCTGTGGTTGGTATGATGAAAACCTTTGGCTCTGTCTGAACTCCACTGAAAAAGTTTATATCCTGCCACATTCGTTAACTAAGACATCAGTATTAACTTTAGTACAAATTCTAAAAGTGTTAAAGAGAAATAACAGGTGTATAGGTCCAGTGGTAAAATCTGCTTGTAAAGGTAAAGGTAATGATGACTTATATTTAATGTTGGAATTTCGGTAAGTTCATATACCCGCCCTTTTTTTATAAGAACCAGTAAATTTTGCCGCGGCTCATTGTTCTTAATTTTTTGGCGATTTCAGCCTCAATTTTTTCTTATTTCTGTGCAAGTGAGCGATTTTTATTGAAGAAAAAACAAAATAAAACTAGGTATTGGAAAATTGAAACGCCTTGTTTGTTGAGCAGTCTTTAGAGTGAATCTTTTCATATTTTATGCATGCTGCATCGCTAAATTTTAGTCAATTTTCTAACACAAACATGTTGCTAGTTATCAAATTGTTCTTAAATTTTGGCAAATGTGAGCCTCGTTGTTCCTACAAAGTTGTTCTTATAAAAAAAGGTGGAAGCATGGAAGCAGACAGTGAGCCCTTTACCCCGGCCCTCCCATGGGAGTTAGTGCTCCGTTTTACGGGTATTTAAAGCTAAAGCAATCCGGATCAGAGGAAAGTCGAAACAGACGCTGGAGTCACTGAGAATTGACCTTGAGACTTCCAGCACAGAAGACAGCGCACTTATTACCAACTGTGTGACACGCCTGTCACATTCCCCAAGGCTAGCCACTCTGGACCTTTGCTGGGATTAACTAGTGTCCGGCGGCCCGAGTATTTGGGTACGATGGTGTTCGGGGGATAGGGTTGCAAGATTCACACCACATTGCAGATTTCAATTCTTTTAATACACTAGAAGTATGCGCCTTGCTATTATTATGGTCGTTTGTAACTTGTGAGAGCCAAGGGTTTTAAAAAAGTGTTCGCAAAATCTTATGCTGCATCTATTTTCTTTAGTATAGAAAAAATGGATTTTCCTAAGTTTTACTGCAGCTGCAGTAAATCGGATTATATCTTATTGATAGGTAATCTTTAATATTTGCTTTATAAATCTGTATATATGCTTTTTGAGCTAGCAAAGAAATTTTATTACGAGTCTTGTTTAACTTAATATCACTTGTCAGCTTACTAACAACGAATAAATTATGGTTGTGTTGAATAAAGTACTGACAGTTTGAAAAATAGTCTTCCGTCTTGGCTTCATTGTTTCGCGTTGCACACAATTTTTCCAAAATATACGTGCGGGCAACATGAACCGAATTCTGCAATCTGACTGGTTCTTTGAACGGGCGGTACTTTCCAATCTTGCCCGTGGTCAACGGAACAAGCTGAATGCGCGGTTTCCGTGACAAGCGAAGTTATGTTATTTAGTCAATTATAACATACAATACAAAATTCCTTAAAACATAACAAAAATTCTGATTGGCTGAAGGCAGTGCTGCTTTTTGAAAGCACAGTACAAAACGAACAGTAATTCAGTGCAAAATTAGTTACTTCGGTGCTATTTACTCACAGAATTGTCGCTTCTGATTGGCTTATAAACAATAAAGTTTGATAAGAACCAATCGATTCATTTGTGTTTGTGGAGTGATACTTGAAGATGAATGTTGTAAAATTGCCGCGTCCAAAGAAGAAACTGCTCTGTAAATTCGTTATGTGTATTTTTATAAAGGAACCACACGACTTTTTTCGTTCAACTTGGTCGAATGTGTTTCAAAAAGCTCATGTAAGTTTGATAATTTTTGAAAAACCTACTCGTGCCAAATTATTTTCAAATTGAAGTCGAAATCGTGTGATTACCTCTAACAAATGCCACGGGAAAACTGAAATAAAGACATTTGCCGGCTTTGGTCGGTCCGAACTGGGAAATACTGCACCCTCGGTTTTACGTACGGGACTCGGCCCATCCAAGATCTCTTGCACGGTCGGACCTACCAAATCCGGCAAATAACGTTTTTATTTCAGTTTCCCGATGGTATTTCTTTCATTAGCTGTGGCAACACTAAGCTTTTAATTTTACCCGTGGTTATAAAACTGTTAGCCCATGGGAGTTTGCTTTGTAAGTGTAACCGATAATTCCCGAGTGAAATTGCCAACGGGGAATTTCCATGGATACATTAAAAGGAACAAAAGAATAACCCACGTGATAATTCCCGAGCTAAAAAGCTTGCATACAAAAACTCGAGATCGGCGAAATCAATCAAGAGGTACAACTCCGTAGACATAGGAAGCCGTCTACTAAAACATTTTCAATATTTACCTACCTCGGGGAATTTGTTCACATGTAACCGACAGTGTATGGCTAACATTAAACCCAAGCCAAACCCGACCCAAGTCGAATCCACGCGAGATAGTTTCTAGTGTAACAACAGCTAGTGTACAAAGGATATCACCAGATGCACGCTGTATTTGCAAAGGGAAGCACAAGGGAAATGTATCTAGATATTGATGCTGAACGCTGCCCATCAGTTCACGGATAAAACGAGGAAACTTGCTGACTTTAGTTCAGGTTCTAGTGCGAAAAATTCTTTATTCTGAGATTATCAGTACAGTTTTAAAAGTATTATGTCGGCATAAAAGCATTCATCGGCCATCACAAAAAAAACCTAATGGTCGCAAAACTAGTAGCATTCTAGTGGCAATGAAAAACGTTTAAAGCATAATCATATGAAGGACTGGCTGGACTCACGACTTAGTAAATAAATTCTTAACACTTGTTCTTGTCTACAGTGAAAATCTTACTCATGGATCTCTAGATTTTGAAACTTTCAAATTCTTGAAGATATGTTGGACAGATAGAGTAACCAGCGAAGATCTTTGGAAGCAAGTATGCCAGAAAGCCATTTAAATACAAATCAAATGGAGATAGATTGGCCACACGTTTAGGAAACATCCTGACAGCGTTACAAGGCAAGCTCTAAAATGGAATCCCCAAGTTTACAGGTAGAATGTCACTCACACTGACTTTCTTGCGTTTCCCTTCAATGTTTAGTCAGATGTCTGTCGACTCGGAATTATTTCACCTATTCCATCATCTGTTCATTCCCTTGTTTACTGGTTCGTACTCTTTGGAAGTTCTGGAGCCCCACGACTTTCCATAACTTCAGTTTTCCATGGTCTTTCACAATATTTCATGACCTTGTGCTGTTTATTGTTTTGCCAAAATGGTCATAAGAACCATTAATTAATCTTTCCCTGGTACGTTAGCTGAAGATGATGGAAGAGAACAGCTGTTACTTTGAGACATTTGTGCAAATGAAACCAGTTTTTCCCTTCTTTATGTTATTTTTGTACAATCCTATCAAAACTGTCACTACAAATTTTTCCATGACTTTCCGACGACCCTAATCGAAATTTCATGACTTTCCAGGCCTGGAAAGAAAAATTCTAAAATTCCATGACTTTCCAGATTTTTCGATGACCCGTATAAGAACCCTGGTTTAGTTTGTGTTTCGAGTACCTCCTTCAAAAGTTCATTGGCCTGATGATGACATAAGCTTCAGGCAACTTTCTCGGAGACTCTCTTCGTAAAACTAGACGCTTTGCTGTTTGTGCTTCGTGAGAATATTGTTTACTAGTTTCTCACTAAGTTCCCAAAGTGCTAACGCTGTTTTAGTATTCATAGCATCTTCTGAAGCCTCACAGGGCCGGCAGTTGTTAAAATACATTCCACCAATGCCTTCCAGCTCCTTTGCTGCTGCACAGAACACAACCGTGGCTGCTCCTTGTGCCTGCCGTGAAAGGAAATAATATTGACATTATCAAAGATCACCATTCTTGTACAGTTCAAAAAAAATGTTTTCTTTTTGTCCTTTTGATTGATATCTGAACAGACATAAACTATCACACATCACATCACATCACATAATCTATATTTTAACTCGAATTTGTTATAGCGTATCTAAGGCTAATTTCTCCGAGTGGAACAATAAAAACAATTAAAAAGAATATTACTCACTAATTTACAAGACAGGATAGTAGGTTCTGTTCTTACACTTTCAGGGAGGGAATTCCAGTTTTTAGCGGCAAAATATTTAAGAGTTAAGTCCATATTTTGTAGTCTTCGGAGTTGTCAGTTTAAGAATATTTGTTCGTACTGGTCCTAACATTAAACATATCTTTCATATACAGAGGGTCATTATTGTAATGAAGGCATTTGAAGACAGATGTAAGCATACTGCATATTCGCTGATTAAAAAGAGAGATTGTTCCCGATTTGTTTAAACGTTCATTATAATTTGAGTTCCAGTCATTAAATATTGCCCGAAGTACACGCTTGTTTAGGCTCTCTAACTTGTCAGTATTTCTGGAGCTACAAAAGTGCCAAACTGAGCTACAATATTGGAAATGAGGTAGAATAAAGGCCTTGTATAGTTTAAGAATAACATCACTCCCAGTCAATTAAAAAGATGTGGGAGGTGTGAGTGATGAGGGGGACATTGGGGCACATTAAAAACTGAAAAACCGCTTCAAAAAATAGTCAAAACTGCAAAACTGAAAATCCCAGAGCCCCCCTCAGTGATGACCACTATGCCGACCTGACTTCCCTAAGTGTATGAACACACAAAATATTTAAAATAATTAACAAAAGCAATCCATTCTAGCTAAATTAATTAATTAGTTACCTGCTGAAGCCAGTGTGAGGTAGAAAACAATGGAACCACTTTGGTTGATAAGAAATGGGACCATATACTAAAAATAAGTTATATAAAAGTTTACAAAAATTCATTTAACCTGCAAGTAGTATAGAGCTAATCAAGGCAGGTTAAAAGTTACTGATACATGTACGTACTTCGCTCATATTTAAACAAAGCATGCAGTCAAAAATACTATATATACCGTATACTTTATAAGTAATTCAAACAAGGTAAACTATAAGTCACCATAGCATGAAAAAACTTTTGAATATTTGAAAACTACGTTATATAATCAACATTATAACGTAGTTAATTAATTTTAGCTTCAATCATTAATTTGTTTACCCTAAGTGACATCAGTGTTT
>JAOCPT020599151.1:0-10277 GCA_026546935.2 Palythoa grandiflora | reverse complement strand
GGTATCTACGGTTTAAGACAGATGCACTGTATCGTTTTGACGCAAAACACCCCTGAAGGTATACGGTAACCTTAACACTACAGAAACCGGGGATAAGCACCGGCTCCATGGGCCACTTAGGCTTGTAAAAGGATTTAGCTAGCTATTAAGAGGAAGTAGTAAATCAGTCGTCTGATTTCACCGTTACTACTTTTTTATATCTTTTTTAAGGTTGTTCTTGAAGTCAACGATGTGGTTAGCAGCTGTCTCGACGATGAATGCTCGTTCCAGTACAATAGTTCTCAAACGCCCGAGCTCTCCTCAGTCTCCCCGAAGACAGGGCCTGGCGGGCCACCCGGATCAGGAACTCTAATCACCCTTACTGGTAATGGATTTTCTACAGATAAATCTCGGAATGAAATAGTAATTGGAGGAAGCACCTGTGTTGTAGCTACCAGCTCTGAGACAACCATAACGTGTTGGGCAGGTCAGTAAGTCTGTTATCTAGTTCTATTACATTTCTTAAAAGTACAGCTATTGACAGTTGATTCAAAAGGCGCTAAATATATGTAGATTAGCTCATTGTTGTTAAGCGAGTACGGTTTTTATTCATGAGTGATGAATAAAAAGAATGAAGAGAATGTTGCGTATAACCAATCACATAGCTAATACAATATTTTTCACTTGTGAAAAAAATCGTATGGCCAATAGGATCACTTCTCTTTTGTTAGGATATGCATTTTATCAATTGGCTTCCAAGAGTGTAAATCTTAGTATAATTTAAAATCAATTTATGCATCATCTGAATGGGTGCCTTGCAAAAGAATAACAGAGCTACCATCACAATTTGCTTTTGTGAGAATACAATCGTTTATATGTAATGGCACTTATTATATGGTTGAGTAATTTGGGGATGTCTGATTGGCCAGTTCGAGGTGCGAAACTTACGGTACGGACCCGAGTATGGACCTCCAAAACTGGTGTACTTTTTTTTGCTTCTAAATAATAGCAAATTTAAAAAATGTCTGCGAAAATAATTCAGCAAAACGGTGTTCAAACAACTAATTACAGCAGCGATGAAGAAATTGTGCATGAATTCGATCCGAAGGCGAAGCAATAAAACTGTCAAAATGTTAGTTTCGTTGTGTGTTACAAAAAAGGGAAAGAGTAATATAATAAACATCTTTTAACCTCATTGCCTGCTCCATACCGTAAGTTACGAAGCCGAGTTTTTTTCTCATTGCCCGTTCGCGAATAAGAATGGAAAAAAAATCGTGTCGGTAACTTACGGCTCGGACCTTGCACTCGCCTTTGCTTCCAAAAATGTTGCAAACACATTAACAAATCTGTTCAATAACTTTAGTGTTTTTTCTTTACCTTGAACTGAATTTCAAAAAGTTGTATGTGTGCCAATGTTGATAGCTACGACAAACTTTTTTTTTTTTTCGTTGGCATCTATCACGCAATAAAAAGACAGATTTTACAGAGGAATGTCAAAGTTTTCCTAATCAGCGATGAAAAGCGTAAACCATTTCCACCAAATGTAAACCTCCAACACACATACAACTCTAAACTTTGTTTCTTTTTAACACAGGCTATGGTCATGGTGGAGAACAAGTCATTTACGTAAGGGTAAAAAACAAAGGTTTTGCAAAACATAACCCCGACACGGTAACTTTTGCTTACACTGTTGCGGTGACTTCAATATATCCTTCCTCTGGTAGCACCGGTGGAGGTAAAACTGTAACCATAGAAGGCAGTAACTTAGGCACAATTTCAAAAGACGTTAATGTCCAAATAGGCAGATCTCCATGTGAGGTGTTGACAGTTAACATGTCTCATATTACATGCACCACATCGTCTCATCAAAATGGAACTGCTGCAGTGGTTGTTACGGTTGGAAACATCTCGTCTTCTGATGCGGTTACGTTCCAGTACACAACAGTAGCAACTATTGAGAGCGTCATTCCAGTCGAGGGTTCAGTGGACGGAGGAGAAACAATTGTTATAACTGGCTCAGGCTTCAAATCTAGATCTGAAAATCTTGTCAAGATTGGCGACGCTAACTGTGCTATTGAAAGCATTGAAGACTCACGAATAGAGTGCCAAGTGTCATCTAATCCCCCAGGAGTAACAAATGTCGTGGTAACTTTTCCCGAAGAAGGTCAAGCTGAAGGCGACGTCAAATACCGCTTCAAACTGAAGGTAACAAGTGTTAAACCTCGAGAAGGTTCTGTCCTGGGTGGGTCTCGACTAACTATAGCAGGAGAAGGCTTCAGTTCTAACTCGTCAAGAAATAAAATACTAGTTGGGGGCAAGGCAGCGAAAATTTTGTCCAGCAGTCCTTCTCAAATAATTGCAGAAACACCTGACAACTGTAAAACAGTGAGCGTTACCAATGGCGGAACTCATGAAGGTAATGTAATATTTAAAACATGAACTACTAATGATTGCACTACCAATGATAATATTGTTGGTAATGTCATTGCTGCTAATAATGACGATGTTGAATCATGCTAATGCTGATGCTGTGTTGATGCTGATGCTGTGTTGATGCTGATGCCGATGCTGATGCTAATGCTGAAGATGATTTTATTTCTGGTACTGGTGATGATGATGATAATACTGTTGAGAGGAAAATGCTGGTGTTGTATTACGTTGATTAAGGTGCTGACGACGATGCTGGTGTTGAAGTATGCTGATGCGGGTGCTGGTGATGAACTGGTGCTGGTACTGGCGCTGGTTATGGTGTTGGTAATGATGCTGATACTGCTAATGAGAAAGATTCTGCTGTTGAATTATGCTGATGCTGGCACTGTTGATGGTGCTGGTGATGACGCTGATATTGCTTTTGAAGAAGATGTCGGTATTGCATTATGTTGGTGCGAGTGCTGCTGCTGGTACTGGCACTGGCGATGGTGTTGGTGATGATGCTGATAATGCTTTTACGGAAGATGCTGGTGTTGCATTATATATTCATTCTGGTGCTGAAGACGATGCTGGTGTTGAATTATGCTGACACTGGCGCTGGTGATAGTGCTGGTGCTGGCACTGATGCTTTTGATGGTGCTGGTGATGATGATGGTGCTTGTACTAGTGATGGTGCTAGTGCTTGTGATGGCAATGGAGATGGTGGTGTTGATGCTTATACTAATGATATACTAATCACACAAAATTTATACAAATAATTTACAATATTATACTAATTTTGTGTTGTTCAGACCAAAAATTTTAAAAAAGAAGTTAAAAAGCTTTAGAAGATAATCTCTCTACTTACTGGTGATTTATTCATACATTCGTAACGTTTGGTTGGCAGAGTTTGGTATTGGCTACAAGTGGTCACCAGCAGTAATTACTATCAACCTTTGTGACACAGTTCAGGTATCATTAGAATATTGCTCTTCACTTTAAATTGTCTGTGAAGTATTTCATATCATTTCTTTCAAACATGTATAACTATACTCAATAGTTTACCAAGTAATGATTATTCATAACCTGCTAGATATATGTAATAATATTTATTTCATTGGTATCTATCTTTTTCAAATCGATAACATTATTTTTAGATTAATTTATGTTTAACATGCTTTCCGGAAAACATTTTTTCTCAATTTACAAATCGATAACTACAACACAAGTAGCTCAACACTTTCATATTTTTAACAAGTACAAATGTTCGTATATTTTCTTTAATTACCTTGGCTCTTAATTGCCTAGTGAAATTAATTCAGTCAGCCACTACAGATTTCAATATTTTTAAACAAATGTTATACGTATCTTCTTGAATTTTGAACTTTGTGAGTCGTTAATTTCTTTACTTCATTACTTCATACTCATCACTTCATTTGTGTATTTGTATATGTAAACGTGTGTGTGTGTTTCTTTGTTATAATCAGTCTGTTATGACATCTTTTATTATTCAATGTAATTTGTTGCAAAATATCAAGAAGGCTGTCTTGTATAGGTCATATATTTTACGACCGTTCGTGTATGTATTAACTTCGTTTATTTAAATGTAATTAATTAAAGCAAACTAATAAAAATTGTATTGTGTATATTTTTGCTTATTTGTGGATTGCAACACTAATGTATCGCCACCAATTTCTTCTTGTAGCGTTCCGAAACCTCTTTAGAAATTCCTTCCACAATTGTATTGTGTATATTTTTGCTTACAAATACCATACAAGATAGCCTTCTTCATATTTTGCAACAAATTACATTGAATAATTAAAAGATGTCATAACAGGCTGATTATAACAAAGAAACACGCACACGTTTACAAATACCTCAATTAATTACTTCCCAGGTTCGAATCCTGAACTTCGTACAATGGCTGCGTTTTGATTAAATTGGTCTTTTCCTCTCCCCTTCCTTTGCAAAACCTAATCACAGCAGTCTGTTGTTCTGTGCCACTTGGACACAAATATATGAAATTGAAAGAGCTACCAGGGGAACTTTTGTTTACACTTTCGTTCCAAAATGGTTGAGCTATCCTGTTGCACACAATCATTCGTTCCTTCAAATTGCTTTAATTTCGTTTGTAGTGGAACTGGGCAGGGCAAATGTTATCAGGACTACGTTACAGAGTTCAGCAAACAACAAGTTCTTCAACTGACTATGATGGTACTGGCTTCAGAAGCAATTCGAGTCCCAGCGGATCGTTCCGCCACACCTTTACTAAACCTGGTACATATTACTACTCCAGTGGCCCGGTCGATGATAATGGCAAAATTATCATGAAGGGAAAGGTTATTGTTTCAGAACTGCACTCCGAAGCTGAAACCATTAGTGTTCAGTTAGCGGGTAGGTGAATCTATTTTCCTGAAACTCCTGTTTAGTTATAAAATCATCTGAAAATAAACAAGCTATATTGCCAAAGTCTACTCATTTCTTTTGCAGAAAGAGTTTTTAATAATCACTTTGACAAATTTAAAACTTCTATCCTCCCATTATGGTTCAGGTGCCCAACGTATGCCACGTTGTACTCGTACGTCTATTTCTCCCTCCTTTTGTCATCAAAATTTCTAGAAAAATGCATTAACAATTGCACGACAATCAACAGGCATTTTACTTTTGCAGTGACCTAGATTGTTAACAAAGCAACGAAACACTATTTCGCGAAAAATCACGATGAAAATCTGGTCTGTGACTGGCTGAAATCAATAATCAACAATAAACGTTAACATGATGGATCATTGCACTAAATATTTCTATTAAATGATTTTTATTTCAGGGTTCGAAGCTGAATGGGATATTCCTGCCGATGAAGGAATAGTTTCGATGGATTGCAACACTAATGTATCGCCACCAATTTCTTCTTGTAGTGTTCCGAAACCTTCTTTAGAAACTGGAGACCGGTTCATGTACTGGCCGTGCCAAACACCAACTGTGACTAATGTCAGTCCACAAAATGGAATTGGCTCCACATTAATAACCATAACAGGCACTGGTTTTAGTAGCAAAGCGTGTCATAACATAGTTACTTTTGCTGGTCACAGTTGTGTTGTTCAGTCCAGTACTTCTACTCAGATGAACTGCACCTTAGATATGTCAACCAAACCACAAGTTGGAGAGAAGATGGCAGTTTCTCTAAACGTGCGCAATCGAGGAGAAGCGGTGATTGAAAGTGGTTTTTTTGCATTACTGCCAGTTATTGTTTCCGTAACCCCAAACAGTGGTTCCAAAATGGGAGGCACAGAAATTACTCTTACAGGAACTGGCTTCTCTGAGCACGCGTCGGACAATGTAGTGAATTGGGCCGCTGGTTGCACTGTTACTAGTGCGACATACAATCAGCTGGTATGTGTCACAAAAAGTCCTGGTGATCGTGTTTCAGAGGAGCCACAAACAGTTAGTGTAACTGTTCATAAAGTTCAAAGTAAATGCTCAGATCCATCAAAATGTTTATTTGCGTACAAGTCAAGCAGTACTCCAGCTGTAACTGAGTTTCTTCCAACAACTATAAATAAGGCTTCCACGGGTATCAGAATCTTTGGATCGGGTTTTTCTACTGACAAATCTAAAGTTCATGTTCAAATGGGTTCAGTTGCGTGTGCAGTTATTGTAAGCTTAGAAAATAAGATTGAGTGTACTTTACCTGGTCTGGCTGCTGGTACACACAAGGTTGAAATGAATATTAAAGGTAAAGGAAATGCTCAGTTTTCGAACGCATCAACCATTACCAGCACAGCACGGCTGTCACAGGTTTCACCTTCGTCGGTTGGCAAAAACGGTGGAGCAGAGCTAACGCTACAAGGAAATGGGTTTGAGGTAATACCGGGAAAAACCAGTGTTAATATCGCTGGTAAGAACTGCCCTATTACCAGTGTTTCTGTTGACAGAATTAGATGCACTGTTCCTGCTCATACTTGTGGTAGCTCTGTTTGTAACGAAAATGTTGTTGTTGCTGTTAATGGTAAAAATCATCCAACTGCTAATATCGTATATGATGATGCCGTCACACCCTCTGTTACTTCTATAAGTCCCACTTCAGGGAAGGGAGGCGATACCTTGACAGTATCTGGAAGTTTTACAAGCTCATCAACCGAAGACTTTACGATAAGCGTAGGTGGTAAATCGTGTAACGTTACGGCTGCTACATCGAGCCAAATAACTTGTACATTAAACTCTCGTGCAGCGGGAACATTTCCCGTACAAGTCCTGGTTGCCACTAAAGGTTTAGCAACATCGAGTGTGCAGTTTACATACAAACTGGAATTCACCAACATTTCCCCAACCCAGAGTGGCTTTGGTGGAGGACGGGTAATCACTCTACAAGGATACGGCTTCAGTTCAGCAGCTCGGGTAACAATCTGTAACAATATTTGTCCACTAGTTTCTACAAACGATACAACAGAGTCTCGGCTTACATGCGCTGTTCCAGCCAACAAACAGGATGCCCCTGGTTCGGGAACTGACCGAGCATGCGCAGTTCGAATATCGTTTTCTGGTGAATCGTTTGAGCAAAGCAATGTTTTCACCTATAAAGACTCCCTAACCTCAGTTATTACTTCAGTTTCTCCCACTCGCGGCGGTACCGGGGGAGGAGTTGTAATGACCATTAAAGGATCCGGTTTTGACACAACGATAGCCAATAACAAAGTTACAATAGATGGGATAACATGCGTTGTAACAGCAGCGTCCACCACTGAACTGAGTTGTACAACCGGGGCTCACAGCAGAACTGTTGAAGCACTGGTTCGAGTTGAGGTTGACAACAATGGCATCGCCTTAAGCGATAAAACATTTTGGTACGTAGATGTGTGGTCATCAAAATTTAGTTGGGGTAACAACGATCCACCAAAGAAAGGTAAGTTCGACTTACTGCATCTGCATAACTTATTACAATTGTTATGTTTAAATACAAATGTACAATATTGATTGTTGGACGGATTTAAACGGTGTTTAAGCAATATCCTTCAAACTGCTTAATGCATATGCTATATTAAGAATAGGAATGCCTAATTTAGTTTCTGGAATATAAATTATTTCACTCTCTCAAAGTGTCTATATGTTGAACAGCGCTATTCTCGGTTTTGGTATCTCCAGAATGAGTAGAAAAATATTCTCATAAAAGTTTTCAATTCCGTCACATTTTTGCCACAAAATCGAGCCTTAAAAAATCCCGCGCCGGCCATGCCTAACCAAGATGACTGGGAGTTGCTACGTCTGAGTCCAGAACAGGCCGTTACGTTGCTTCAGGAATAGCCGACTCTTCTCGCCAGTTCGTCTAACTGTTTCATTGTATTTTCACACAAACCCGATCATTTTATGGCGTAACAAATTCAAAAAAATAATCGGATTTGTATGGAAATACAATCAAACAGTAAAATGAAGAGTTAATGATTCCTGACATGACGTCACGGCCTATTCTGGACCGGAACTTAACTCCCGGTCATTTTCGTTCGGCGTGGCCGGCGCAGGAACTTTAAAGCTCAATTTCGTAGCGAAGTTGTTGCAGAACTGAAAAATATTACAATACTTGTTTATTCAATATAAAATTAGCAATAACAGAAAAACCCTGTAGGCAGTATAGACACTTTAAGCTCAATAAACGAATTGTACGTAATTTCCACAACCGAGTTAAGAGTTAGCCTACCGGGAGAGACTAATTAAGATGTATTCTTATAATAACAATAACAATAATAACAATATCAATAACAATAGCAATAATAATAATAATAATAATAATAATAATAATAATAATAATAATAGTAACAATAATGGTCTTTATGAATGAGTGATTACTCTGTTCACAAGCTCTTTTTTCAATCGTTCGGTTTTTGGGTTCTTGTGCACTTTCAAAGCTATCTTGATCTTGACAAGTTTGTATTCTTGTTCTCATGTTTTCGATTTTCTCTCTCTCGCAATATGTAATAATAATGATAACAATAATAATAATAAGAAGAAGAAAATACTACTACTAATAATAATAATAATAAGAAGAAGAAGAGCTGTTAATTATTAATAATACTAAAATTGATAAAATGATTTTGTCTTATGAAGTTGATCCTACAGTTCAATCCTATTTGCCTGTTTACGCCGATATTATATAATTTCACTTGAATTTAACATTTGCTCCTAATTATTTTTATGATGTTGTTTGATCAAACAAAATATAAACTAAAAGTACAAAAGTTGTTTTTTATCTCACATAACTTCAGGTGACTTTGTTGTGATCAAGAAAGACCAAACAATGTTACTTGACGCAGACACACCCGTGTTGTCAATGCTGCTTATCAAAGGAGGACATCTCATCTTTGATCGAAAAAACCTTCATCTTCAAGCAGAATGGATCTTAATAACTGAAGGAGGAAGCTTTCAGGTATTGAACTTGACCTCAATTTGATTGTTACAGTATATTTTGAAAGATAGCAATGGATGTAACTTAGAGGTGAAATAACTAAACATCAGGACTGGGTTGTTCAAAGGCTGGGTTAGTAAAATGTTTAAAATTTAATGTATAAAATTCAAGATTAAAAGTATAAAATTCAACGATCATTTTCTTTACCAAGGTAAGATCTTTCCTGCATAAAAAGTAATGCTCGGATTATCTAAAGAATGAATGACAATGATTATCACAATATTTTAATTTGCACCTTTATTAAAAATTTTCAGTCAAGATGTATACATCCTTTGAAAATTGCCCTTACAGTATGGCGCCAGCCGCCTGGAATAGCTTGAAAACTAAACTAAGCCAGCTGGCTGATAGTTCGTTTATATACAATTTGGTGGTTACATAAGTTGTTGAATTGAAAAATGTATATAAATAGAAAACAAATGTTTGAGTTGTAAGTAAAACAGTTGTAAAGAATCGAAATGCCAACCGCAGAAGTACAGCCCAAATTTGTCTTTAGAAGGCTGGAAACAAAATGATGGGTTGAGTGAAACTCCTTAATGAAGTTATATTGTTTCATCTTGTCTAGAAAGTTTGTAAAGTAACTTGCTCTAATTGAGTTTGGTAAACAGTTCAGCAGTTCAGCGGCTAAAAAGTTTTTGTTGAATGCTAATTTTGTTTTTAGGATTCTCTTTCGCAATTACTTCAATTGCGTTTATGACCACGGTCTTACTATAACGCCATTGCATATATCCGCGGTACAAAATCCATTGATCACAATAATCGTTGTTCAACTTTAAGTCATCGATGGACCCACTAGAATTAACCTGCTCCCAAAAGATTTTGCTTCAAAACACATTTGGTTAGAGCAAAGCACCAGTATCGAACAGGTGATGGATTCAAATTCCATTTAAGCCTGATTTTTTTTTTCAAGCTTCTGTTTCGCCCTTACTTAAATTGCGTTTAAGACCGCGAAGATTGTGTTATAACGTTAAAATTCTCATCACTACTCAGAATTCTGACTTCGTACGGTAAAAAAATAGAAGTTTAGCAGCTCAATGAAAAAACATGATTGAAGGCTATATATTGTAGTTTTCGGAATAGGTGAAAAAGTAAATAGTGCAACTGCCACGTTTGGATAATTATCGAAAAATAAAGTTATAAAATAAAAATCTGAAGCGCTTAGCGTTGAGTCACTTAGCATTAATGTTTAACTATCTTTTCTATAATAGAATTAATCTGTATTTTCATCTATAAAAATCTTACTTTAAAACATTTTAGTGTCTATTTATTTGATAGTTTATTTAAATTGTAAGTTACAACGCGATGTAGAATGTTACCCACAGGATGTTACGCCTAAACCAACATGAGCCAAACAAATCATAAATAATAATAATAATAATAATAATAATAATAATAATAATAATAATCTTTATTTCCTTTAGATAAAGTTACATATCCA